>JAVFBX010070990.1:0-29319 GCA_034783855.1 Mopalia kennerleyi | reverse complement strand
TCAAAATCGGGTAGCCTATGGAATTCGGGCTGTATGTTTGCAAGAGGAATGTCCGAATTATTAAAAGGAGCAAACATTTAAGCCCAATGTTCGGGCTAGTATAGACCAAGGATTTTTGATGTGAAACCAATGGGCCAGGGGCCTATGTAGTTAAAGCCCTTCTTTTGGGAGCAGAAGAACTGCCAATGGCTCTGATGTTCTATACTATGCAATGTAGGCCTATACTTTAGGTTAAAGATCACACACTTCACACTGTGATAGGGTCTTTAGAAAGGTCCTTGAAAATTGAAGCTAAATAGTCCTTGAAATTAATTTTTAAATAAGGGTGGGAACCCTGTATAAACGTTCTTTTCACTAAGTCTCCTCACAAGATATTATCAGATACAGAGACGGTAGAACAGAAGTACTAACAGTGAACGGGACACGGAAAATTCATTGTGTTAGGCTTAACAATCCAGGGGACATTCTTGCCATTGAATTTACATGTGGGTGTCAATTCTGTATCTACAATGATGGAATACACTGCTCAGTCTCTGTAGAAACCTGGAAAGAGGAACAAACTGGAAAATATGTACATGTAGCTACATTTTTAGACCCTCGGTCTCCACTTGTATCTAATGAGGACCCATTGATAGCAGGACATGCTATTCCTAAAACTGAAGAGTGTGAATTTTGATCAATCAGACAATGGTGTATCGACAATAGAGGAGGCCTTAGATATACTAACTGAGAACTTTGATGCTTTTGAGGAGATACCCTCCTTCATTGACAATTTACCTGCATTTGGAATACAGGGGTAAGATAAATTTATACCGATAAAAAAAGAAATAGAAACTTTACATCTAAATTATCTGCATTCTTCACTGGCTCTAAGGTACATGTAGCATGTTAAGAGTTACTGCCTGTTGCTGCGAGCACTGGGGGAACATTAATTTTCCAGAAAAGCAAACTTCTTCACATTTTCATGGTTTTTAGTGTCGCTGTTTCCTTTTGAAGTACACCACCAAGATATAAGTGAAATACTCTAAGAGTACATCATTAAACTTCAATCAAATAAAAACACAAATCGAACAAACAAATCTTGTTGGTTGTATACTTTTTGAGATAAACTTGTTACTTTGCATATATATACCGGTATATAGACATTTCAGTCATCAGAACATGTTGTGACTAATCATTCTATATTAACTGCATGCTTTACAGGCCATCACCATCTGTAGGCCAGTTTGTGGAAGTGTGTATTTCCTGTGGCAGCCGACATAAGAACTTTGTCGGCTTGGTATATGAGTGAGTCACAAGATGTGGCTCCAGCAATCGCGGGGTTGGTTTTTACTAGGTTTCCTCTCAGTTTTCCACCATACTAGGGCAAGGAACAGTGTGAAGTTGACAATCCGTCGTCACATAAGTGAAATACCCTTGAGTACAAGGTTAAACCCCAATCAAACCAATTTGTTTGTCTTGCTGTGTTCAGCTGTGCATAGCTAATATGTGACTTATAACATCTACCCAATTCCATTGGATATGGAACATTCATAGATCACCTTAAAACTACCAATAAATTCTATAGTGATCAAACTCGTTTTTTAAGTCGGACCTGCGCAAACAAAAGTTGTGTGGCCTTGACGCAAAAAGGTCCCACCAACGCAAAAAAAAATTGAGTCGCAGCAATGCAAAAAACTTTTGGGTCACACCGATGCAAAAACCCGCAAAACTTTGGTCAAAATTTGACTTGATATTTTGGGTATGTCAGGTCTACCCAATTTCTTTGGGTCAAAAGCGATGTTAACTTATAAACGATCTGGGCTTCATTTCCTGGTTTGGTCTTTCCTCCCCTCCTAACACTGAAGAGTTACAATAGTTATCGTAAAATCTCACGTAAACACGCGGGGTGCAAGCCAAGATGGCATTTTGTTGACCAGTATTTGTATAAGTGTGTTACAAGTTCAGTAATAATATATGTTTCCAAGTTGGATTATTGTGTTCTGTTGGTTGCTTAGCCTAGTTAACATTGGTAGCAGAGACGGGTTGGCGACCATGGCAAGCAATTACAAGCAACCGCCGAAATTTGAAGAAAGCCTTTCGTTCGAAACGTGGAAGAATGAACTAGAGATATGGAGACGGGTGACAGAATTGCCCAAAGACAAACAGGCGTTAGCGGTCTCCTTGTCATTGACGGGCCGTGCTCGCGAGACAGCGATGGAAATTCCAGCAGATGTGTTGGACACGGATGGGGGTATGTTAGCCTTAATTGAAAAACTTGACTCTGTGTTTCTTAAAGAAAAAAAAGAATCTGCGTATGAGGCTTACGCAAAGTTCGAGTCATACGAGAAGACGGACAACGTGTCTATGGCTGACTATTTAATTGAATTTGAACATTTGTATCATAAAGCGAAGAGATATGACATGAACTTATCTGATCCAGTTCTTGCCTATAAAGTGTTGCACAATGCCGGACTAAATCAGAAAGAACGTCAACTAGCATTGACAGCTACTCCAGAATTAACATTTTGTGGTATGAAAAATGCACTTAAGAGAATTTTTGGTGACACTGTGAAATCGGACTCCAGTATTATTAGGTCTGAAGATACATTTTATACCGGTACTAAGAAGTACGAATGGCCAAAACAACAACAACAACCATATCGTCAACATTTTAGATCTACTCAATTAGGTCAAAAGGGCACAAACCCATTAAACCGCTTTGGTAAAAGGAGCCGTTGTGCAATTTGTGACAGTGTTTTCCATTGGGCTAAGGATTGCCCAAATAAAAATGAAGTTGCTTCAGAATCTGTTAATGTTACAGAATCCAGCACAAGTATAGATGAATTAGATACATGTAACATTACATTGTTTACTCATGACAAATTAAATGATTATGAAGTTTTTGTAGCTGAGGCTAAGTCATCTGCAGTGATTGATACTGCATGCACAAAAACTGTTTGTGGGACAAGGTGGCTGAATCAGTATCTTCAAGATAATGAAAACATGTGTATTATCAATACCTCACCTAGCAACAAGAACTTTAAATTTGGAGACGGGGAAATTGTGAAATCCATGAAACAGGTTACACTTCCTGCTGTCATTGGTGACACGAAGTGTAATATACAAACTGAGGTTGTGTCTTCTGACATTCCATTACTCTTAAGTAAAACATCATTGAAAAAAGCAGGGACAGTTATTGATTTAGAAAATGACACGGCTAAAATGTTTGACAAGCCGGTAGAACTAGAATTAACATCTAGCGGCCATTATTGTGTCAACATCACTCCAAATAAGTTGTGTGATGGTTCCTCTGAGCATATCCTATTGGCAACTGACTTTTTAAATAAACCAGAACAGGAACAAAGAAAGGTATTAATAAAGTTACATAAACAATTTGGCCACGCCTCGGCAGAGAGATTAATTCGCTTAATTAAAACAGCAGGTCAAAATAATTGTAAAGATTTCATGAAATTAATACAGGATATTGTTGATTCATGTGAAACCTGTGTTAAGTACAAAAAACCCAGCCCTAAACCAGCAGTTGGATTGCCAATGGCTACAGAATACAACGAGACAGTGGCTTTAGACCTGCATGAATTGGAGCATGGGGTGTGGTATTTGCATATAATTGATATGTTCACAAGGTTCAGTGCCGCTTGTGTTGTTAGAACAAAACAATCATCTGAAATAGTTTCAAAGTTTATTCAGCACTGGATCAGTATTCATGGTGCTCCTCGTAAAATCCTCACAGATAATGGTGGCGAATTCAATAATTTTGAATTTCAGGACATGGCTGAAAACTTTAATATCGAAATTAAAACTACAGCAGCTTTTTCACCATGGAGCAATGGACTACTTGAGCGACATAACCAGACTTTAACTCAGACACTTCTTAAAGTAAAATTAAACCAAAAAGGTGATTGGGAAACTGCTTTAGCATGGGCAGTTATGGCCAAAAATTCACTCAACAATGAACAAGGGTTTAGTTCGTATCAATTAGTTTTTGGACAAAACCCCAATATCCCCTCTGTATTGTGTGACAAACCTCCTGCTCTGGAGGGCTCTACAAAAAGTGTTGAAGTAGGTAAACATATCAGTGCTCTCCATGCTGCCCGGCAAGCCTTTGCTGCAGCAGAATCGTCTGAACGAATTAGACGTGCCCTTAGAAAACAAATCCGTCCATCATCTGGTAAGTTTATGTGTGGTGACAAAGTATACTATAAACGGGCAGACAATGAATGGAAAGGCCCAGGGAATGTACTGGGACAAGACGGGGTTGTAGTATTTGTGAGACATGGGGGAATTTGTGTAAGAGTGCATCAATCAAGATTGAGGAAAGTAAATGACCCTACTACAAATGATGCATTGAAATTAGACCATGCATTGCCTGCTGATCAGCAAAAAGTCCAAGTAGAATCTGATAGTGATTCCTTATCAGGTAACAGTGAAAATGAGACTACATGTACCACTTCAACTGATTGTGAAATAGATAACTCCCAACAAAGTTTGACAAAAAACGATTTGAGTGAAAAATTCAAAAGTGGTGATCAAATTAAATTTAAGGACTATATCTCAGGAACTGAACATAAAGCGATTGTGTTAAATAGAGCTGGTAAGGCTACGGGTAAACATAAGACTTGGTTCAATTTACAGTACATTGAGCCCCTGTGTAAGAATGGGGTAAAGGAGGCTGTTGATTTCAGTAAATTGACAGATATTGAGAAAGTTGCCACGGTAACAGAAAAAGATTCAAACAGTGAGGAAAATGTGTATGAAATAAGTGACATTGATTTTTCTGCAGCTAAAACAGCTGAATTAAAAAACTGGGTTGACAATAGTGTGTATGTGTCACTTCCAGATCATGGACAGAAGTGTATTTCTACTCGCTGGATATTAACACTAAAAGACACTCCAAATGGTATTCTTCCCAAAGCTCGTTTGGTTGCTCGTGGTTTCGAAGAAACCAACAACGACCATATACCAAAAGACTCTCCAACTTGCTCCACTGAATCTCTTCGTCTGATACTGGCAATTTTCGCACAAAATCAATGGACACCAATATCAATGGATATTAAAACTGCCTTTCTCCAGGGATCCAAGTTGTCAAGGGACATTTATCTTCGCCCACCTAGAGAGGCTAATGTAAACGGAGTTGTATGGAAACTACAAAGATGTGTTTACGGATTAGCAGATGCTTCGTTGCATTGGTATAATAGAGTGAGAGATGTAATGACAAGTTGTAATGCTTCATTATCCTCTGTTGACCCTGCAGTGTATTTCTGGCTAGACTTAAATGGTCAGATAAAAGGCATTTTAGCAAGCCACGTTGATGACTTTATTTTAAGTGGTAACAAAGAATTTGAGAAAACAGTTATCCCTGACATTCGTTCTTCATTTTCTGTTGGGAAAGAGGAAATGGGCACTTTCCGTTATGTGGGCATAGAGGTGTCCACAACAAAAAATGGTGAGATATTACTACACCAAAAACGATATGTCAAAAATCTTGAATCAATCAAAATAGATTGTGACAAGAAAGTCGATCCTTCTACCATTCTTGATGCACAGGATTTAGATAAGTATCGATCGAAAGCTGGACAAATCTTGTGGTTAGCAGACCAAAGCAAACCAGACATTGCTTTTGAGGCTTCATTGCTTTGTAGTTCTGTAAAAAATGCAACAGTAAAATCTATTTTGGAGGCAAATAAATTGATTAGAAAGATTAATTCTGAGGATGTTGTACTCAAATTCCAACCACTGGGAGCTAATCTTGAACTAGTACTGTTCAGTGATTCCTCACTGGGCAATCTGAGTGATGGTGGCACTCAAGGTGGCTTCTTTGTATTATTGATTGGTGAGAGTGGAAAATTGTTGTTCGAAGCTCTTTAGCTGGTGAAACACTAGCTCTAGCAGACGGTGTTGACAGCTGTGTATTCATTGCTACATTATTCTCTGAACTTACAACTGGCAAAGCGAACTCTAAATTGTTGCCTATTACATGTGTTACGGACTGCCAGTCGTTATGTGATGCTCTTAAATCTACAAAGCTTGTTCAAGAAAAACGCTTGCGAATGGAAATTAGTTCCATCAAAGAGCTTATCGAGAACAAACAGGTGAAACAAGTGTTATGGTCCCCTACCATGAAACAGCTGGCTGATTGCCTCACTAAAAAAGGTGCTCCCACCTCTATGTTATTGCAGGCAGTTTATGATGGTTTTTTGAATATGAAACAATATTAAGCTTCGTATTCCTTAAAATACTGGCTTCGGAAAGTCAAAGTAATAACACTCAACACATTATGATGAAAACTTTGTTTTATTTCATTTGTGATAAATGCACAGTTAAATGCACAGTTAATTTTTTCATGAACAATGAACATTTATATTTTTTCAGTTATTTTCCTTTAATTGTGTTTATTGATCTGAAATTTGATTATGCTTCTTGAAAGAAAAGAAACTTTAAAAGAAAGGGAGATTGTTAACGTATAAACGATCTGGGCTTCATTTCCTGGTTTGGTCTTTCCTCCCCTCCTTACACTGAAGAGTTACAATAGTTATCGTAAAATCTCATGTAAACACGCGGGAGTTGAACCACGAGGCGTGCAAGCCAAGATGGCATTTTGTTGACCAGTATTTGTATAGTGTGTTACAAGTACAGTAGTAATATATGTTTCCAAGTTGGATATTCGTGTTGTGTTGGCTGCTTAGCCTAGTTAACATTAAGTTCAAAAATCGAATTCATACATAAAACAGATCCAGTTGCCGAGATCAGCCTTTTACAGATCTAATGAGCCTACCTCTGTATTGAAGTTTTGGGGAAGACCTTATTGTGTTAATGCTCTGGTACGCGTTCTACAAAGGGATCTTAGCTTACCTTTTATATATATATTACTTTATTTATTGAGGGTAAAATTTATAAAAACAAGCTCTGTCAGTTTGATATAAACTGGTCTCCCCAGAGGCCATAACTTACAAACAAACAAACTCTGTAGGCATACAGGGCCCGCGTCCATGGCTAAGTGATTAGTGAGTGTGCTTTCTAAAGCCTACTTTAATGTACCGTTAACGGGATCGAGTCCGTCGGTCAATCCTTGGTATATGAGGAGTCATAAGATGTGGCTCCGGCAATGGCGGGGATGGTTTTTATGAGGTTTCCTACCGGTTTTCCACCATAATAGGGCAAGGAATACTGTGAAGTGGACAATCTGTCATAATATAAGTAAAATACCCTTGAGCACGTCGTTAAACCCCAGTCAAACAAACAATCATGGTATATTGTATAAGCTCGCTTTGTCAAATCGGCCCCAGTATTTAAACATCTGCTGAAGTCCTCCTGCCCCAGGAATTGCCCAAATACTGCTGGCTGTAAGGTATATGCTCCTTCTAAGGTGGTAAATGATAATCTATTTGTATATTTTCTTTTCAGAAATTGGAGAGGAGTAAGCGTGATTTTGTCAGATATTCCAAGAAATTCAGCGACACTCTCAAAGACTTTTTTAAGAAAAGCCAGTAAGTTCACATTCTTTAACACGTTATCATATAAATATTCAGTACTAAAATGTACTTCATCAGAATGTCAGATCGTAAAAGCCATAAAAAATAACTGATCTTTGTTGGCATCCTTGTTAAAATAGTTAAATATTCCCCCAAGACATGAGCCATGGATTTATATTGGCTGAATTCTTCATAAGATTGTCGCCCGCGGCCATGGCGTAGTGGTTAGCGAGTGCGCTTTCTAACGCCAACTTCGATGTATCGTTTACGGCATCGAGTCCATCTGTCGACCCCCAGGTATACAAGTGAGTCACAAGATGTGGCTCTGGCAATCGCAGGGGTGGTTTTTACGAGGTTTCCTTCCAGTTTTCCACCATAATAGGGCAAGGAACAGTGTGAAGTGGACAATCCGTCGTTATATATAATAAATGAAATACCCTTGAGTACGACGTTAAACCCCAATCAAACAAACAATCATACAATTGTCTGGTATTTTTCAGATCGCGTGATGTGTTTATAAGTGCAAACTACCTGGTGAACCAAACCAATCAGATACTGAAAGAAGTGAAGAGTGTGTCCTGAGTTCTCCCCCTTGTCTTCAGTTCTCTCCAACAACAGAATTTTAAATCCTATAAGCTGACTTCAGTTTGTCTATTTTAAGTTTCGTTTTATTTCAGTTTAAGATGAAATTGTTCTCTGCTCTGATTAAGACATGTACATTTAATTTTGATCTTGTTTTTTTTTTTTTTTACATTTTTAACAAGTTTCGTTAACTATTTATCAATATATTTCTAACAGAAGTAGGAATATGTTTTACTACATGTATATTCTCAGTTGCTTCACGAATAATGCCCCACATTAACACAATCTCAGAATTGACTATTTTTTGCACACAGGAATGTATATCTTAACTGGACGTTCCTGATTTTTTTTTTTTTTTTTTGCTTTTTCTGTCAATTTTTTTTCTTCTTTCTGTCAATTAAGATTT
This sequence comes from Mopalia kennerleyi, assembly GCA_034783855.1. NCBI lineage: Eukaryota > Metazoa > Mollusca > Polyplacophora > Chitonida > Mopaliidae > Mopalia > Mopalia kennerleyi. The sequence goes on along the minus strand of JAVFBX010070990.1, from coordinate 20,859 downwards.
TACTCCAAGGGTGAAAATCGTATTATGCAGCGTCTTATGGGCGTCTTATGGGGTTATTTATGAATAGTATACAAAATAACATTTTTTGAACCAAAGACTGTTAAATTCGCTCTTAAAAAGTTTGATTATTTCAAAAGTGGGTAATTTGATGATTGAACTGTTATTTTAAACTGGTGTTCCTTGGAAATAAGTTCTACTAGGGACTTGACCATTTAAACAGTATTGCCCAACTATAAATGGCATTAATTTGTTTTTGTCTGCGCTGTTTTTTGACTGAAACAGAATGGCTATTCTGGTACTAACTGTTGGGTTTCATCATACCAGGAGGCCCGTCATTCTTAGTTTAGAAGATGCTTTGGCCTGCTGCTGGGTTTATCTCGTCAATCCCCGCCGGAGGGTAGAATAAGTTAAATATGTAAAAAAAAATACCACCGTCATATAAGTGAAATACCTTTAATTAAACACAGCTTAAAACACCAATCAATCAATATAACTTTATCAAAACACCTATCATTATATGGTTGTGCTGGTGGAATACACCGAGTGAATACCCGTGAGCATGGCACAAAACACCAATCAATCAATATTTATATTCGAGTGGAATTGCTCTTTGGTTCTACTCATGTATTCTCAGTAAAAAAAACAGACAGAAAGCACTGCTTCAGTCCATCAGGCGTGATGTATACTGTGACTGGTTATGTCATTGGGCAGCAGGTCTTTCCTCTGAATATCAGGTGAAATAGACCCCCAGAACCACATTGATGGGGGCTAGATAAACAACTGGCTAACCACCTTACGCAGTGGAGCTAAGTGTCTAGTGCGTCTTTAAGTTGGGAATTCTTTCAAAGAATTGTGGCCTTCCGCCCTCTGGCTTAGGGCAGTTTGTTTGAAGAGTAGCAATACTGTCTTTACTTAGCACTGGTGAAAAATTAACTTTCCAACATTCTGGAAACACTTCACATCTTGGTTGTGCTAGTGTCAATTATTATTGGAATACACCGCTGTGAAATACCGTTAAGCACGGCGTAAAACACCAATCAATCAATCGTGGCCCTGCCATCTGGAAACAATCCACTCCAGATAGCTTGGAAACATGAAGCAAATAAAGCTTCCAGATGAACACAACTAGATTCCAGATGTAATTACCTTATGCTCCCTTTGCATTCATTATATATATCATCTGGTGCATTTTTCTATTGCAAATTTGGCCTAATTCAATTAAAATTATGAATAAATATGCAAACATCATCACTGATGTAATACAGGGTTCAAAATGAGAACCTAAAGACAATAACTGGTAAAATTAAGCTTGGTCTGTAAGGTTAGGGCATCTAAATAATATATTTGTTTCCAGTAACAACAATATAAAAAAGTCTAGACATCATTATTTTTTAACTAATAACGTACAAAACACTTTTGAATATCTGAATAAAAAAAATGATAGATGTACTTTTTTAGGCCTTGCTGTAGGCTACTTCACTTATTTATTAGCAGTGTATTAAATTTTCACCCATGGTTTTTGGGTGAGAAGGTTTTTCTTTTTCCAATTCATGAAAAGTTTTTTTTGCCAATGGTTTTCCAATTCATGAAATTTTTTTCCAATTCATTAAAAATAGCTTGCTCTTGTAACACTATTTCAAATAATTTGGCCCTGTATTATTCACCATCTGACATTCATCCTAATACAGATGTGTCCTAAACATAAAGGGGACACAGGTGAGATATCTCTGATATTGTAACACCTTTTTTTTCTGATTTATTTCTCTGTATACAGTATTACATTTACATTTAGAGCTACAGAATATATTGCACTTAATACACAAGCATTTAGTTTTTACGCTTTCGTTCAATATTTGTTTACGCTAATACATTTACAGAAATGTATTGTATCTTTTTAACTTTGTAAAACTAGAATTATATTATATTTTTTCTGTGCACAATCAAAAATTAATATTTAAACATTTAGTTAACAATAACTTTATAGACATAAACCACTATTATTTTACCTTTATAACACTGATTATTTATACAGCAAATATAGAGACGGGTGTGTTACTTGTATAGTTGTAAAGAATGGTTTGCAATAAGCAGAGCTTGGTATTTTATTTTGATTAATTATAATCTCCTTTGACCATGCCCTATTGAGGACACTATCCCAATATTATTCTCTTCTAGATTCACAGGTTCCTGGCTGGAGCTTTCAGTCTTTATCACTTTTTGACCTATCTCAACCAGAATTCAGTTTCTCTGTATAATTGTAAATATATTTCCCCTCATTTCATTGTAACTAAGTTTAAGTCACCTTAGCAAAAAGTTAACAACTTGAATTCTTGTTCCGAGGATATAACATTTATATGTGTATCTGAGTGCGCTGGAAAAAGCTCTGTTTTATGTTCCTATCAAACTGTTATTAAACTTTTTATCCTAAAATTTATGAACTCTTCGTGCCGAATACTACATCTCATTTCGTTGCACCCAATAAACACTTATATACCTTATAATACACATGTCCAGAAACAGTAAAAACTATTTGTTGTAAAAGTCAGATTTATGATGTAAATGGTAAACCCTCATATCTCCCGTCAATTCATTTGTTTGGTTTATGTCACTGTTCTCACCCTGTAAGGATTTTTTTCTGGTTTGTTGCGTTGTATTAACAACTTTTTCTCTAGTTTAAGAAATATTGTTTTCCTAATTATTGATTGTTGTGTGGTACGATATGAGGTTTGACTGCAAAAGGTTTAATTTAACAGAAATTTTGTTTATTATGTACATGTAGTACCATTATATTTCTGTGCGCTTCATAGTTTTAAAATAAGCAACTAGTACAACCCTTGTTACCTGCCCATGATACCACCTCTTCTCCGTACAAAGTTCATGATTATTCTTCTTACAGGAACTTCCTGTTGCCAAGAGTATCTCTGACCTAATGGGCAACATACGAAGGCAGATAATAGCACCTTTATACCATCGTCTGTGATATTATGCATTCAGCGGGATAGAGCAGTTTGTTGCCCTGGGGATGGTTGTTAGGGGCTCTCTGGCTTAAGGGGCAACATATACCAGATTTAATTTGTCTTTAAATACTGATATATCCACTCTTTGTCTAATTGTACCTTGATTTGGTTACCTTGTTCTGGTTATGCCGATGATGTATTTCTTTACACATTGTCAGTAAGGTATAAAACTCCAATTAGTCAATGTATTGAAATCTGGTTGTTCACATTTATGGGACCAGTTAAATCAACACCAGACAGCTTGTTGACATCCACTGCTGATAATGGGGCTGGCCAGTGACAAAAAGGGAGATAAGTCTGCTACTCATATAGCAGGCAGTGCCACCTATGTCATTGACTAACAATGTTATTCAGATGAATATCCATATCTTTCTATTGTTAGTCTGTTACCTGAGTAACATATTTATCTCCCCTTTTTGTCACTGGCAAATCCCTTTGAGTGTTGGCTTTGTCGCAACATTGCAAACTGCTAGAATATTTTGTGGACTTGTTGCCCTGGTGCACAAATAGCTATGTGGCAACACTGCGCCAATCCTTTTGAGATCTCCTTGTATTGCGTTTTGTACTTGTCATCAGCCAGTGATGGTGGTTGCCTTCACCCATTGGTCTGGCACGCCTTCATGTGAGTAGCATAACCTCTGTACCATACTAACCCCCAATCAAACATTAGTTCACAGACAAGCACCCTAATTCTGTTAATAAGACTCTACGAATAATTAGCCTGTGGACACAGATTCTAGCTGCACTCAACTGTTGTGTTGAAATAAATAGTGTGTTGTAGATTTTAAAGGTAATTTTCGTTGAAAAATGTTTAAGTTACTATGCAGGGTGTTTATTAAAAGGTGGGACTTGGATGGAGGTTGGCTACACCCTATGACCTAGCAGGACATCCCGTTAATGAAACCTTTTTGAATACAGTATGGCGTCAAACCCCAATCTAACCAGCCTTAATGACAGCCTTTTTTTGAAACCTGTGTTTAGCATTTGTTGGTTAACTGTGTTGTTGGTTTGTATGTATATAATTGGAGAAGTTAATAACAGTATATAAATTATATAAATAAAGGATGTATATAAGTGTTAATCTATTCAATAAGATGCTCTATTTTATCAAAACACATGTAACACATACTGGGCTAAAATAAATGTCCTATTAACCTTTTGGTGTGTCTCTGTTTAAATTATTTTAGCTTTAATTGTGTAAGAACCTGTGTCTCCTCTTAGTCAGCTCCCCTTGTCTCCTATAGCAAGCAGAGTTCCATGGCGTCCGGGGCAGTTCGTTTGAAGAGTAGCAATCCTATCTTTACTTAGCACTGGGGAAAAATTAAGTTCCAACATTATGGAAACTCTTCACATCTTGGTTTCGCTAGTGTCAATTATTGTTAGAATACACTGCCATCACATAAATATAAGTAACATACCAATCATTCCATGGTGTCCACCGGTCCGGTACCGTGGGGGTCAGAAAAATTGGCATTATGTATTGTATCCACCCTCGTTAAATAAACTCGGTCAGTTTTTCACCGAAGCCCTCAGAGAAAATTTGAATAAAAGCATTACAATGGGTATTGGAATGAAGGTAATAACAGCACTATTGCGTCTGTTTTAATCTCCACAGACCACTCAACAAAACTAAGTTAAGTGAGCACTTCAACTCGACCCATTTTACACTATGTTGTAATGACAAGCTATTTACCATTAATTGTAAGGTAGGCTTTTCTCGATTGGTGTTTTACATCATACTTAATATTATTTCAGCCCTATTACAAAATGTTTACATCAATGAGGGTGGATTCCTTCACCCATTGGGCAAAGTATGAATGAATGGTATCTCAGTCACATGTGGTCAGTGTTGTAATGTCATTCACAGAATTCAAGGCTTTGTTTGAAATTTACACACAAAACCCTAAAATAAATCGCATTTATCCTAAGTAACTGGATTGTTTGATTAGCATTTAACCTTGTACTCCAGGGTATTTCACTTATGACGATGGATTGTCCACTTTACAATATTCCTTGACTAATTACGGTGGAAAATTGAGAGGAAACCTTGTAAAAACCACCCGTGCGGTTTCTGGAGAGATACATGTAGACTAGGTTTAGTAAGCTCCAGCAATCCACCTTCCAGAAAAGTTACCAATTTGTTTCCTTCAATTTGTTTGATACTGTGCTTAAGGTTATTTCACTCAAACGACTGCATTTAGTAAACTCCAGTAATCCACCTTCCAGAAAAGTGACTAATTTGCTTATCCTTGCTTAATTTGTTGATTGTTACTGTACTTAAGGTTATTTCACTCAAACGACTGCTTGCCAGCCTTATGAGTGAAAGCAAAGACCAGACAACCACAGGATGTAGTACGGAGACCTCACAAACAGATCACACCACAGGTTGCCCCTTAGCTCGGACAGCAACAGTGCCACCAAACAACTCCGAGAGATTATCTAGAAAGCGGTTCCAATTATCAAGTGGATAAAGATAATCCTTTTTACAAAGATGTAGGTAGAAAAAACACGACGTCACAGAATATCTTCTTCATATCATGCTATTTAATACATTTAAATAGCCGCTTTAATACAATAGTAAATATATGTATAATATTAATCAGTGTGACATGATACTAACAAACACACAGAGGACATATATTTACATTATGTACACTTACTGAGAAATGAATGAGAATAATGATCAAAGCAATTAGGACACTCTCTCCAACATTTTGCTGCAAAAATAGCCCGAGAATAAACTGTATACTCAGTTAAGTGGAGACCCATATAGGATTTCTAAAATGAAAATTTTTCTAATATTGTCTTGAAGGAACACTTTGAGTGGCATTTACAATTATAAGTTAAAGTGCAGGCTTTATAATGGATTTACAATAATTTCACTCAATAGCAACACATGCTGAACAATGTCCCGATACTACAACGTTGCTTCAAAACTAGAAGATCCAGAAGGCTGTCTGGCTCCAGCCAACAAGGTAGTAAGTTTATAACCTTTAAACTTTTGCTCAAACAGATTTGACAATAAATTAATTTCAAATGGACATTTTCATATCTTGTTTCACGAAGTGTGTATACCTTTTTTTAGACTCTAAATAAACATGCAGTTGTATTGGATTAATTTTCTTCAAGAGTTTTGATGGAAAATGTACGGTAAAGACTCATGAAATACTGATGGCATGAACATTTTTTTTAAAAACCCAAAATCTAACAATTTGGTTAAAGCTAAATAAACGAAAAAAACTAAAAGGTGAAAAAAATAATCCTACAAAACAAAAAATTATACATTTTTTTTGTGCACAGATCATTAAAGATATTTGTACAAATTGTATTTACAGAATATTAAATATTTCATTATAATAGCTTTACTATCAATTATAAGTGCCTATTCTCTGGCATATAGCCGACACCCCCGGGTTAGTATCGTAACATAATCAAAATATATTCTTTAAAAAATGAAAAACAAACTCTAAAATTCATAGGTGTCCACAAAAGGATCGATACGATGATTTTAGAGTCACAACTGTTAATACCTTCTACACATAATGAAGTGGCCAAGCGTTCTTGGTTCAACAGGTGAACGGTATATTGATCACCTGTGAACCATGGCAATTAAGACATACAGTACTGACCAAAGTTTTTCTAGAATATACATGAGTACACCTCAAGTCCGCAAGGCCATTAAAAGGTTAAGTAGCTTTGGGCACCCCCAAGAAAATCAGGAAACTTTACAATCCCTTGTCTTGGCTGGTAATTTTGAAAATAATGCTGGTGTCTTTTGTGGGATTTGGGGAGGTATTTGACACTTTTGGGAATGACCGTTGACTGATTGTATCGTGCCAAGACATATGCGAGGACGTCATTTCAAGGTGTGTGTTGACATTATACCTGTGGAAACTTTCAAGTATGTGGTGTTCACCAAAATATTTAGTTTGACTGGAATATAACCTTGAAAGTTATGGTATTTCCCCTGATAGGACACCTTTCCTTGTCACTACTTGGTCCAGAACCGGGAAGAAGTCTCATAAAATCCCCACGTCACTGGAACTTGACCTGTTTTATGCACAACTGACTCGAGGGGGGAGTATATTCTCACTAGGAGTCATTACGCTAGCATTCACTAAAAACAAATAGCCACAAACAATTCTGCTCTGTTCGTCTAGTTAACACAACAGGCCTGTGTTTAGAACATTCTGCCCAAAGGTCTTTTAGTTGTTTTATAATCCCACTAAGGTAGATCTTAGTATTTGCCTTAAATTAGAACTAAAGAATGATAATCCATGCAAACAAGGCAGGCACTCGGGAACATAACAGGCTTAACAAATGGCTTATAATTGCTAACAATTTATATTATTTAAAATTGTGTCTTGAAGTTCTTCACATGTAGCATGACATTTGAGAAGCAGAAACCTGGCAGAAGGGTTTATATGCAAAAAGTACTCTCAATCCGCTTTCTTGTTTCACAAAATAACTCGTCATATGCACAAGCAAAACAAAGCTTACCTGTAGGTCAGTATTTAAAATAAATGGAGAATGCATACTGAACAATACTGAAGCAATACTATTAACATTATCAATCACCCTATTACACATCATTATCTATATTTACCTGATCTCATATCAAAACATATTCACTCATTTAACAAAAATACACAACCATAAAGTCTTCAAATTGTCTAGAAACATAAGATTGAAATACAGAATGGAAATTTCAGCCAAGCTTTTATCTACAATTAGATGAATAAAACACCAAGTCCAAAAACACAATATCACAAAACTTGTCAATCCAGTCCAGACAATTCCATTTTCATTCCAATCTCTCAAAAGTTCATTTTTCAAATCATTACGTGTACAACTGTGATATAACCTGGCTGAAAATCACAGGTCGTAGCTCTAAAGACAATTTAAAGAATTTTCATATGAAATTCAACGATAAGATATTTTTTGTGTCGATAAATTAAACAAAAACATTAAGGACCCTTGATAATTGTTGCATAACTTCTCCATAACAAATGGACCACTGAGCTTAAATGTGTTTTGTTTCCCATTCAAATAGGCCACAATTGTAAGCAGAGAAAAACTAACTCAGTGAGAGAAAAAAATACAAAGAAAATTTGGGACGTTTCAGCTTAAAATTTGTTCTTCCTAAACGCTAAATTGCTTTGTTTGTTTGCTTGGGATAATATACCATGATTCTGAAGGCTATTACATTAAAGGGAATGAAGCCAATCCTGGACAACAAAAGATAATAATGACACCCACTAGGAAAAAGTATGTAGTCTGGCAAAGCGTGTAAACTGACAGTACACCATGTGACATGTCAGACATGTGAGAATAGCTCCAAGTGAGCACAGGAAGCACCAGGGCACAGCAACCTTCACAAACTACTGGGGAAAAAGATCAGCTACTGGCTGGGGGAAAACACTAGCTGCCGTCTAGGGAAAGAAAACAACTACTGGCTGGGGAAACGCACCAACTACTGGCTGGGGAAACGCACCAACTACTGGCACCTGCCTTCACAAAATCACTCCAAGCTTCCGTCAGTTGAAGTGTAGCGTGTTGAGAGGGGGGTACATTCAGGAAGATATCCAGTCATCAACGCTGTTTTAGATAACCAGGACTCATTAAATAAATATTCGTGAGTCACTTTGACTCAGATTCCACAGGCTATCACTTCTTATTGTCTAGATTTATTCATTATTTGTTGTTTTTTCTCTCTCATCATCCAATGTAAATTTTCTCTAGTGGGCAGGTTACTTCTATTCACTACTTTCATTCCACTACTCCGTGTTAATATTATGATAAAGTTATTCAGCGTGTGTTCACACTAAGTGTTGGAATCAGGATTGTTCATAGTTGTCAACCCTTTGTCCTGGGGCATCTATCTTATCTCTCAAACCTGTCATCAATTCACATTCCAGTCATTTTAGACACGCCTAACAATTCACCACATCGTGTTATGTTGTTCACAGTTTGAAATCAGAAATCATGTGTAAGTGTCTGTAAATCATAGTTCTCTCCCTTACATCAGTCACTATATACATGTAGCACTGTACAAAGTTCTCTCCCTTTCTTACCCGTTCATATTCTTAAAAGATCACAAAAATGGATTTGTAGCATTTGTTCGAGGAGGTGCTTGTTGATTAGCTGCAGACTGAAAGAAAGAAAATAGATGTCATTGTATAGACACAAAGCCCCAGCATGTTGATTTAATAGTTCATCCTTTTTGGAGAGACTGCTATACATGAAAACAAAATAAAGTAGTTAAAACATGTCATATTTCACAGTTGGAGAAAGCTCAACAGCAGTATTTCTTCTGTTTTTTTTAACAATAAAGTTATTTGTTGATTTATCTTTGGAGTTTCTTTTAGGTTTGAAGGTGAAATTGATTGATAATTTTTTTTCTTTAAAAATCAACTACATGTATAACCTGTACAACAAGACTTACCATAAATGGATTACTAGCTGGGTTTGCGGGTGGATTACCCCACCCTCCTGTGCCCGTGCCCCCAAATGGTTGAGCTGGTGCTCCAAAACCACCAGGTTTCCCAAACTGGGAGCCAGCCATGTTAGCAGGTGCCTGTGCTCCCTGCTGAAAGGCAAACCCTCCAGCTGCAGCATTCTGACCTGGCATCATACCAAATCCTCCATTCTGCATTTGCGCAAAGCCACCATGATTGGCTGCAGCGGGTGGCTGTGATGCCATCCCGAATTGAGAAAATCCTCCTTGTTGATGTGATGGTTGGTTGCTAGGAAACTGAGCGAAACCTCCTGCACTTCCACCTCCGGCAAATGGATTGCCAGCCATCTGTGGCTGGGGCTGCTGCTGTTGTTGTTGTTGATGTGGGACTGCACTTGGTCTCGCACCAAAGGGATTAGCAGCTAAAACAAATTTAACAAATAACCGAGATTAGAAGATTATGCATAAGATTCATAAAATCATACCATAAGAAGCATTGAAGAGCCAAGAGAAAAAGATTAAAACATGATTGAAGAAGTTCATACTAATATGTGGCCAATCATGGAAAACTATCTAATCAATCCTGTGTACATTTGCAACTATAATACCATAAATAGCTTTGTTCAAGTCATCTCCCCACATTTATATGTAATAAACACGGTCCGTATTCATAAAACTACGTAAGTATTTCTTATAGTAAGGAAATATTTAGTCAAATTTCAACCTTTCATTTTGCTCATGAAATAAGTTAAATGTGAAATAATTACGCTGACATTTATAAATTTAACTTAGAATCTTTCATTATGGATCATACAAAGTTGAGAAAAACAGTGATTATGAATTTAAAATGATGTTTGAAAATTCATTAAGTTTTTCTTAACTTCAAGAAATACTTAAGTAGCTTTATAAATACGGGCCCTGGGCCACAAATTGGGCCATTTGTAAGAGTCGAGGGCTTAGGCAGACACCCGTCCAACTGGATGCCCTGAAGTGAACAATAGCCTCATTTGGAAACCCTGTTTTAAGAAACTTTAACATGTAGGAGATAGGACAACTGTCAAAATTGGACACCCAGTTATATGAAAAGTGAAGCAAAATAACCATTTTGGACACCCTACTTTTGATTTCTGGCTAAGCCCCTGTTAAGAGTTATATTTTGTATTTAACAAAAATGTTTACCTTTCAAAGATTTTGCAATACACAAAAATTATTACAATATGGTGAAACCTTGATTTTGCAACTTGCAAGTATTAATTTTAAACAGATATATTTATGTTTCTACATTTAACAGGCAAAACCACATACTGGTAGTGTACTCAAACCTTTGATAAAGTTAACAAGAATGGCAATAATCATCTTATTCATTTCTACATTTCAAGGGTACCTTAAAGCAACAAGAGCAACTGACAGTATTGAAGTTATTATGAACACTCTCTTCTTTAAATAAATTAAAACACAAACTCCTGAGCTACTCCACGCAATCATTTACTTTCAGCCAACATGCTGGGGCATTTCTCAAGTGTCAACCCACGTATGAGTCTTAAACTATCTGTTTGTAGACCGGTCAGTGCATTGTTATTGTCCCCTATGAGTCTATGGAGATCACAACCATGACACAAGTCTGACAAGCAGATTGTAAATGGCTGTATTGGATTGTTTCATCGGGGGTTTAACATCGTACTCAAGGGTATTTCACTTATCTGACAATAAATTGTCCACTTCACACTGTTTTTGCCTAATTATGGTGGAAAACTGAGAGGAAACCTCGTAACCCCCCCCCCCCCCCCACATCTTGTGACGAATGGTTGCATTGGTGATTATTCATCCAACAGACTGATTTAGCTCAGTCAAAATAGCACTTATTTATAAATGAAACAAATTATTTCACCAGGAAATAGTGCCACCCAACAACCAGCAGAGTGTAACCGGACTGATATAAAGGAGAGAGAACCCAATAACTGTGCAGAATTGAATCCTTTAGCCATTAGAGTGCACTAATCAATATAAACCTGTACATGTACGATGTAAGATTGTCTAAAAAACAGTCCAGTTTTAGTGACATGTATAACTTCACAGCATTCATATTGACTATATGTTTCAACTGATTTAACGGACGAGATACAACCATAGCAGATAAATATTTCATCAAAACAAAAATACGCATTTTATTTTTTCCTACATTCCGCATTGTTGATGGACATTTCATCAGTGCTATCCATTAAAACACATTGGTGATATCAACCTGTACCCCAGGTTCAATTAATTTGTAACAAACTCACTACGGCAGAGAATCTGTGAGTCTGAGCGTCAGTTACATGTATGAGGTCAGTTGGGTCATGAAAGCAGAACAATAACATTATAGTAAAGGGAAGCCTAGTTTGGGAGGTCGCAGTTTTTAGCTGCAGAGGGGGTTACAATACAATTGTGTTAGTGTTGCTACTAACTGCTACAGTAAAAATGTTATCACTCAAACTTATTGAGCTCCATACATAAAACATTCACTTTCATTAATTGCATCTTATTAATATACATGTCATATGTAATAGAGTCATTAATGTCAATCTCAGCATTAAGGAATACTGTTAACTGCAGTACATGGAGCTGGAGCAGAATACTGCTATTAATAAGGAACAACGGTTTTGATTACAAAACTAGACTTTCATGTTTATTTTCAGATGACCATATGTACAAAATAAACTCATGCCTTTTGCTCCCTCAAAGCATTCAATAATGAAAGCTATAATGTTGACCCAGTGATCTATTGTCTATAATTAGCTCTCGTGATCATTTTGACATATCACTAATTTTTTCAATTTTCCCAACCTGCATTTTAATTATTTAGATGCAAATAATGAATATTATACCAAATATCTTCTGTCAAAAAAATTAAACAAACAAAAACAATCAAAGTATTCATTCCTCAATCAGTCGATAAATTTAGAGCAAAATCAAAAACAGAGCAAATTTTATTATATTCAAATCTAGGCTTACTTGTATGCAAAGAATTCACAACAATAACATGCATAAATTGGAAATGCAAAATTGAAGAAAAACATAAAAACAAAAAGAAAAGAAGCAAATAGAAAACCTGCAGACAAATGCAATATTAAAAGGAAATGTCCCAAATCACTCATGCTTTATACCATTAAATGAGTAGACTAGAAATGGGTTTGACGATGATCCCCAACTTTCTGTGGGCTCTGTTTCGTGGAAGAAAAAGAATAAGAATTTCTTTTAAAGAAAATAACTAAAAAAAGAAATTTCATTCAAATACATACTTATCTCAAATATTAAGAAAAATTAAAAAAAAATCTTTTATAAAAAAAAAGATATCTAAAAATACTAGGATCTAATAAAAAATACATTAAATGAACTAAATAAAAGAAAAAAGAAAAGAAGAAAACCTGTGACAGGAACTTGACATATCAGACAACAACAGCTGTTAATATTTTGAGTACAAAAAAGAAAACTGACAGTTCTCACAGGAAAAGAAAACTAGCTTGAATAAGGGTTATTGAGTAATATTTTCTGTTAATATTATTCGAGGAGTTCTTCTGAAAATAAGGCCTCATATCAACTAAGACTATTGATTTTTTTGTAAATTACTTTCAGAATTTTTTTCAGTTTCTAAACTATACTGAAACAAAAAAAACAAAAAAAATTAAATCACACCTACCTGGTGTTGAACTGGAAAATACATTAGTTGTTGCTGTCTGTGCTGAAGATGAATTCCAGCCAAATCCTGCGCCACTGCTGGGACCACCTGACCCAGGATTGTCCCAGTTGACAGTTCCTCCGCCTGGTGCGCCACCCCAACTGACAGCGCCACCTGAACCACCAGACCAGTTAACTGGTGCTGATACGGTTGTTCTCGGGACGGGTGCTGGAGCTCCCCCAGCAGGAGATGAACTGAAAACACTGCCTAAATCGGCAAATGCAGCATACTTATCCCCTCCCCCAATACTTGGTGGATTCTGAGGTTGTGAAGCTGGTTGTGCCCCAAAGGCCCCAAATCCACCGGAGGCGGGGACCTGGTTAGGGGTAGAGCCCATAGGTTGGAGTGGAGCTGAAAACACAATGAAAAATAAAAACTACTATGGTATTCATCTTAACAACTTCATTGCATCAGTTTCTCAGTTGAATAACCGTTTGTTCGCTTGGGGTTTAACATCGTACTCAATGGTGTTTCACTTACAGGACGACCGATTATCCACTTCACACTGCTCTATGCAACTACCATGGAAAAGTGGGAGGAAACCTCATAAAAAACCACCCCAACGATTGCCGGAGCCACATGGTATGACTCACTCATATACCTGATGGTTGACGGGGACTCGATCCTGTGAATGGTTGAATAACGGAGTGATGAAAAACCACCCTTGACATCACTGGCAACAAAGCAAAGACTTGTCTCCCCTTAATTCTAAGAGCGCCTGAGCTAGAGGCAGCTCCCTCCACCCACCCTCTGGTCTATGTAGACTAGTTTCAAATATGAATATGTACATAAATTATGTTCAAAATAAATATTGTCTTGGAATACATTTGTTGTTAATTTCAGGTGAAATGGTTTGATTTGTTTTGTTTGTTTGATTGGGGTTTACGGTCGTACTCAAGGTTATTTCACCTATATGACGATGTGCCAGCCCAATGGGTGAAGGAACCACCTCCCAACACCACTGGCAACAAACAAAAATATCACAGGACAAATACAGGACAATACAAAGACATCACAAACATATCGGCTTCCTGTTCCTCTTTAACCCAGAAAGCACCAGGGTAACAGGAAGCTACCTCTAACCACCCGCAAAACATTTTCTGGTCACATAGCTGGGCTTTCTACAAAAGATTCACTTGATAACTTAAAGAAACTGTATCGGTTGGACTGTTTTACTCACCACTTGTTGTGGGGAATGCTGGGGTAGCCATAGGCTGGTTATTAAAATTGGCAAAATCTGCAAATCCTCCACCTGTCAATGTACAAACACATACAACATCAATTATACTGTGAGCGACAAGCCCTGGATATATTAAAGAATAACAAACAACAAATGCTATTTAATTCTATTGACTGGGGTTTAAACCGGGCAAGGACTGTGCTTACCCTGTTTCATCTCATACTTTTTATAATACATGTATAAGTATTTCATACAATACCAAAGTCACAACTCCCAATAATTATCAACATGACATGTTTAAGATTCTATATATTCATTTGGTTTTATTACACCATCCTGAGTAATGAAGACACTTCAGGGCTGACAAAATTCCAATTTTAGACAGCCCTTCACTTGTGATGATGGTGTGATGAAACCAGAACCTTAAACATGCCTTGATTATCATCATTTACAGTTGCATACTTACTCATATTACTGAATTTATAGTCAGTGTACCCCAAATTTATAGTCAGTGTACCCCAAATTTATAGTCAGTGTACCCCAAATTTATAGTCAGTGTGCCCCAAATTTATATTCAGTGTGCCCCAAATTTATATTCAGTGTGCCCCAAATTTATATTCAGTGTGCCCCAAATTTATATTCAATGGGGCCAAATGTATAATCAGTCTAGCAAAATTTATGTTTTGTGTACCCAAATTTATGTTTTGTGTACCCAAATTTATATTTAGTGAACCCAAATTTATATTTAGTGAACCCAAATTTATATTTAGTGAACCCAAAATTAGCTAAGATGAAGGCAAAATTGCACAACAAATGTTTTTTTTCTTAGTTAACTTCAGTGATGACTCAGCTATAGCTGTAAAACTAGCTTGAACCAGTCTGTAATATAATTATGTAATTTGAGCTAAGGAGGCGAGCACAGGTTTCACTTATCAGATAAGTACCTATGTATGGAGTGTGTGTCGAACTCACCTGACCCAGCTGTAGTCTGGGCTGCTGGAGGGGGTGCAGTCACTGTATTACTAGCAAACGGATCCCCTCCTAAGTCCCCTAACAGATCCATGGTGGCAGACTGCCTGGGCTGGGCTGATGGGGCCTGTGTGGGGGTATGTTGGGTAGCAGGTGCTTGGCTGGGGAGCTGTCCGGGTGACGGGGCTGAATGTGACTGGGCATTCACTATCCTCTGCGCCGTCACAGGGGGAGGTACTGAATTTGGATGAGATGTGTGCTGAAAGAAATACATATTAAATTACTCTGTAGTCACCAAACAGTGCTTTGTCAGTTGATTTCTTGACTTAAGTACAAAAATACATTCTGATTATAATAAAAATAATAATACCTTATTTCACACAAAACATCCATATAAAGAGGTAGAGTTAAGAAGTCTAATACAAGTACTCAAACCATATTGCTTGTATAAGAAACATATACCAACAAACCTTTGAAGCAAACTTTTTGAACATTTTTTTTAGGGGTTGTGTTGGCAAGATGAATATAGACTAATGTTGTTTATAGCTATATGAGTATATGTATTACCATCATCAGAGCAGTATCCAGAGACATTTTGGTTACGGAAAACGTATGGGCGCCCAAACTATTTCAAGCCCAAATTAATGTCGATATATTGCTATTTTCGTAATATCTCTGTTAAAATCAGGCTAAAACTGGATTCAGAACCCTGATTATGGGATAGGAATTTGGGAAATTTGTCTAGAAATTGCCCTGATCATATACTGTAAGAATAAATTAATGGCTGTAAGTCAACCAGGCTAATTTTTATTCATATGATAGACAGTAAGACTTTTATTGTATCTTAATGACATAACGCATATTTTGTCAATATTTTGTGATTCAAACTCCATTAATCTGGTAAATGTAAACAAGGGCTTAGGCAGTCCACCCGTCCAAGTGGACACCCTCAAGTGAACAATCGCCTCATTTGGACACCCTGTTTTAAGAAACTTTAACATGTAGGAGATAGGAGAACTGTCAAAATTGGACCCCCAGTTATTTGAAAGTGAAGCAAAATGACCATTTTGGACACCCTACTTCTGATTTCTGGCTAAGCCCATGAATGTAAATACAAAATTTTTAAAATAATTTTTGAATTGAGAATCTAATGAAATTAACAACTGAAACAGTAACTTTTGAAAACATGCTGTCACTAAAAGTATCATCTTTGAAATTTAAAAAAAGTAAACAAATTGTAGAGTTTCTACTTACTCGGAGTGCCAACAACATGATTGAGAATTCTGGTTATGCTACTGAGATCCGTAAAATATAGAAATAAAAATAAACTTACGCTGATCGATCAGTGAATTTATATGGGTAGAAATGTCCCCTGTGTTATCAGTGGAGTGATGGTACAGAATGAGACAATGTAAACCGTGGCAATCACACGATGGCCACTAACCCAGATTTCACAGTTTGATAGATATAATGTCTTTGTACTACTGGATTCTTTCAAAATATGTAAATAATATACCATAAATAACTCAAAAATTGTTGTTATTAATTTTTCAACTGAACCTACATTCTCGTTAATTGGGTCATTCTCGACATAAAGAGTCAAATTCCAAAATGTAAAAGTGTACACATTTTTATAATTACATTTTATACTTCTTTTTGTAAGTTTGTTGCTTCATGCTTTACTTCTTATTCAAACCAGTTTATATACTGGGTACTTATTTATTAGCTATAATTTAAATTATGATATTTCTTTTGTAGAACACTCATTTATCGTTGCTCACTAGTTCTCAATAATGTTGACCATGCTTTCACTCATATAACCACGCCTGGAAAATCATGCGACCGTGGGTCGCGTGAAATCCTACGTCTGGTGAGAAATTTTAAAAAATAAAAATAAAAAATAATTAAAAAAATAATTTTTTTTTGTTGAACTTTTGTTTATTTGATAAAACCCACTTAAATATTGATGTTAAACTGAAAAAAGTTCAATTTATCGCATAAAAACTAATCCTATAGTACATGATGTTTACGATTTTTTTCAAACCATAATTGCCGTATGTAGAATCTGGTGCGAAATTTTTAACCTGAAAATTAGTGGTCGCAAGAAATTTTACATTTTTTCCAGGGGTGCATATAACTAAGAATAAGAATAATGTATAATATGTAGGAAAGTACAGGACATTGATTATATATACCCTCGGAGGACAGTATTCCCCATACCAAGACCAACAACAACAATAAAATTTAACTGAAAATGACTGCCACCCGACTTAGTGGAATAAGCTGTCATGAGATAAGTCCAAGGAAAAAAAATAATTTTTTTGACTCTTTATAAAGTTTCATCCCAAAATAATGAGTATACTGATAAAAACAAACTACATGTACATATGTATCTAAACTTTTATCATTAAAAAAGAAATTAGGATATCTAATGTCCGTATTAAACAGACAACGTAATAAGGATATAAGCACATACAGTAGATGGGTTTTGACTTCATTATTAATCGATACTTGACCTAGATAAACTTCAACTTGGTACAAAACAAACAATTTTGATTGGTTATCATGTACTAGCTACCATGACCACTTAGACGATGACACAAACTGATACTCTCATTTTTCATCATGTGACTATCAGTAAGATGCCACGTTTTATAGCATAATTGTAGAGAGCAAAGGTCAAGAAGCATGAAGAGTTAAAATCAAGTCAGTACATGCTATTTCTACTCCAGTGACACTATCCCTGTTATATTTGAGAAATATACAATCAGCCAAAACATAGATACAAAGTCTGAGTATAAAGTTATATGATGCTTATATGATTTCACAGTCTTAAATTCGTAAAATGTCCATATTTATTGTCAATTTGCTTTTTTGACAAAAATGAAAGATATGCTATTGAGTGTGATTATTTTAGATTGATGGATTTGTTTTCTCATATGTTAACCAAACTAGTACAAACCCAAAATGTGAAGTATTTTATTCTGTTTGTTCAGTGGATTGGAGTTTTATGCTGTACTTAAGTTTATTTCACTCATGCTGGCGTGCCAGCCCGAAGGGTGAAGGAAATGACCTTTGACACCACTGGTGATAGATAAAGACAAAACAGGACAAAGACAGGACATAATACAATGACATCACAGACAGACTGGCTTCATGTTGCCCGGGAAAGTAATGAATGCTCATTAGTTTGAAGTTAAATAGTACATAAATCAAACTTTGAACAAGGAAGTCATGAAGGTACATGTAATATAGTTTGGCTTATAGACATAAACAGAGAGTATTAGACTTACAATATTATTTATATAAATAATAAATATTGTAAACAATTAGTCATTTTTCTAGCTGTAGGCAAATGCATTGTTTAATTGCATCTGTGCTCATGAAAAAAACCCCATTTGTTTGGATGGTGTTTTACACCGCATGTCTTGTCTTCTTGCCACGGGCAACATACACAGACCAATCACAGGACACACTACACTGACAACACAAATATTTTGTGTTGCCCAATAGCTCGGAGAGCAACAGAGCAACAGGAAGCTCCCTCCTACCATCCACGATATTTACTGGGGTACATGAGTCTAGTGTTAAACGATTATGTAAGTCATTTTGATATTGAACCAGTTCCTCAAAATACAAATGTACCAGAAGGATAAATATAGTCTCCAGTCTCTTGACCTATAAAGTTTAAAGGTAATGAACAAAGTGGAAACAGGTCAAACAAATTGTTATACTACATTATTTAAAAAGTGTTGAATAAAAAAATGAATATGTTCATTTGCAACTTAGATGATCTGATCAGTGGAGTGCATTTAAGTGCATTGAAAGAAAAAATATCAGAAAGTCTACGGTATTGTATCAGGACGTACCAAGCGATCAGACAGAACTTTAATCTTAGTGGGGGGGGACATCAACACCTAATCTCGATCACACTTGTTACTTTATGAAATTAGCTTACTGGGACAGCTCACTAGGTAAGTTCCTTTCATTTTATCTCTAGATACAAACAATACAAATGAAGTTTTGAGTTTTGTATATTGTCATGATATATGTAATTGTAAGTGCATGATATGGCGATAAGCTATCTTTTGTCGTTCACACAACATCCGGTTCATGCTGGTTCAATCACTGGTTCTGATTGGTCTTAATCCAGTATCATGTCCTGACAATGGTTTGTGGTGCCGGTTTAAAGAAATCTATGTGGGTGATGGAGGAAAGATTGCATGACACAGGGCTTAACTTACCATTTACAAGGAAATATGATGTTATTTTTATTTGGCTAGGCTGGGGGGATTAAGATTTGCCGTTGTATATTTTAAAGTTTTAAAACTTTGTTGCAGAGGAATAGGCCAATAAACATAGGGAATGGGGCCTGTAAGTTAGGGAATGGGCCCCTGGCACAGCTAAGCCATGACAGTAGCCATAGTTACAAACATGATGCAGGTGTATTGAGAAGTGAGGACTGCCCAGAACATTGAAAGGTAAGATGCTATTAAATCTCTCGGTGTAGCGAAGCCACATAAAACTACATCTAAACAGGGCTCAACACATAAATAAATAAAAGAACTCCTGGAATTTTATTTCATAATCAATTCTAAAAAGTTCACCAGCTTTCTCTGAACTTGAGCCAGTAAAGAGGTCACACCCAGGATCTATATGTAGGACAAAGATGATTGTTTTAAAATATAAATCTGAACTAAGATGTGACCCCACAATCTGATACTGGCTGCATTAACTCAACTCATCACTTGTATTACTAATCAGTAAAGATGGTTTGCACTAAATAAGCAACTCTCTTATCACACAGCCACCATTTGATTTCAGCTTCCAATATAAGTGGGCTAAAACAATGACTTAGATACAGGATTTCATCATACATACATACATACAGTGTCAACAGTGTCTGTACGCTAAATGATCACACTACAGCTGATAGCATTCCAATCATTTTGACAACAACAGTGCGGGATTAATTCACAACGAAAAATATGTCTGTAATGTCTGTGTGAACAGTTTAAATAAACAATAACATGGAATGGTGTGTGGCTACATGGAACTATTTCGTCAAATTATTCTACTGTTTTCTACAATATTATTTTAAGGAGAGTAAATGAGCATATCTTAATGTTACCTGCATGTAGTAAACGATACTATATCAAAAAGCATTGGCAAATCCAACAGGATCAATTGCATGTGCCATCAAAATGCTATACTTATCAAAATGCTATACTGATCAAAATGCTATACTTATCAAAATGCTATACTTATCAAAATGCTATACTAGTACTTATCAAAATGCTGTACAGGGGCAATAGTTCCTGATGCCTGCTTTTTTGGGGTTGAGTATTCTTGAAGCCTGCTATATCTTAAGTATATAGGATCAAGAGTTACCATTGTATGCTATATTGGGCCAAGATTTCCCATTATATGTCATGATGTATAGGGTATTATTATATAGTGCTCTTTGATTGTCTATTTTCATTGGCTGAAACGTATGTCACGTGTCGTGGACAAAACGCAA
>JAVFBX010070879.1:0-16850 GCA_034783855.1 Mopalia kennerleyi | reverse complement strand
TTTTTTATTTTTTTATTTTGGGATAACACTTAGTTTGAAACGATTCTAGTTCAGACAATTTTACAGGTTAAAACCCGTCCGGGAACTAAATCCACGATCTCAGAGCAGACTGTTGATGCCGGCCACCTAAACCAATCATCCTCCCGGTCGTCACAAGTACCATTTTCTGAACTAGACTCTGTTCAAACTAAGAAAGTGTTATCTCAAAACGAGTAAGAAACAGACCATAAACAAATGAAAGTTGTATAGTCTTTGACTCTATCCAATTAATGTAGAACAGCAACAGCATTTCTAATCACAATCTAGACCCTAATGACTTAAGAAGGCTTCAGAAAATCAGAAATCATTAAATTTATGCAATACCTTCAAGAAAAGATAGGATTAAAAGGTTTTTATCAGAAGGTATCATTTCAACCCAGTTTATACAAGCCAAATTGGCGTTAGCCCCTTTGAATCGTCATTCTCTAGACCAAATGTTTGTTGTACGATTCCCTAGACTAGATTGGTGCTCTACAATCTTGCCAAATATGAACACAGAACAGCGCGGTTTGACATGGCGTTTTTTGTGTGTTTATTTTCTGTTGGTATAGTTTAAAACGTCCTTAATCCGCAAATGTATGCCAAGTTGGCATCGCAGATAATTGACCAAAACCCTCTTTAAGTAGCTTAGTTAAGAGAAAATTTAACCCTAGAACAACTATAAACGAGTTCGATTTTCGATTTTGACTCAACAATGGTTACCTCTGTACAATAAACAGTATGCAACTGAAATAGGTGCCAGCCGAAAAAATCATTATTGTCTAGACTGAATTTTTTTCTCTAGAATCCTGCCACAAATAAGAACACAAAGACAGAATTTCATTGATTGATAGATCGATTTGTTATTTACGCCGTGCTTAAGGGTATTTCACTCATATGACGGCGGTGTATTCCAACAATAATTGACACTGGCACAACAAAAAATGTGAAATGTTTTCATAATGTTTGAAAGTCAATCTCCCTCCAGTGCTAAGTAAAGACAGCTTCTCAACAAACAAACTGTCAGAGGTCGGAACACCATTTGAAGTGGCGTTTTTGTTTGTTTGCTTCTCTGTGTGATTGTTTGTTTTCTGTTAGTTAGCTTTGCGACGTCGTATATAAACGTACGACGACTTGGCACCGTAGATACTTGGTGGCATCCAACTTGATTGTTTATTGTTTAACGCCACATTTAGCTGTATTTTAGCTGAACACGCTGTACATTTTTAAAATATTTTTAAAATATATATATATATATTTTTTTTATTTTAGATAATTCCAAATAATGTCACTCCTGGCACTCAAAATAACAAAGAGAATAACAGAGAACCGAAAACGACATGCACAAGTGTCAACATATCAAACATTGATGTAAAAATTAAAAAATGTTTATAATACACACCTATCTGTTTGAGAAACTTGATCACCAACAATGCTGTCAAACAAGTCCTCCATGGAGGTGACTGTATAAAACTATCGCTTAACAGTGGCAAAGTTTATAAAGAAGCCTAGTTGAGGGGAAATTTAAAAGAAAGAGCTATAAACTAGTCCGATTTTCGTCACGTCCCGAAATTGTATCGGTTCTATGCGTGTTGGGTATATTTATACTGGAATCGTAACCCGGGGTCTATTCGATTTAATAAATTGATAAAGTTGTAAAATAACTGACTACACTAACCTTTCTTGTATCCCAGATTGCAGATGCCTGTCACATTACAGAAACAAATCGAGTATCGCTATGATTTTCATCTGTCGGCAGTTTAATCCAAACATAACCGGTTTTTCTAAATTATTTATTTATGGAACTTGGTTAGGATTTGGCTAGGGATCTCTACAAACCTCGGCCATCTGCAGTTATCAGCAGCACTGATAAGACGATCTCATCATGAGGGAGACACACGAGGTGTGCTCAGGCAATCGCAAGGCTTCTGTCTACAAGGTTTCCTCTATGTTTTCGGCCCGCTGCTGCGGCTTAGTGGTTAGCGAGTGCAATTGCTAACGCCTACTTCGATGTACCGTTCACAGGATCGAGTCCATCTGTCGACCCACAGAGTCACACGATGTGGCTCCGGCAATTGTGGGGATTGGGTTTTACGAGGTTTTCACCCTTGTAAGGCAAGGAACAGTGTGAATTGGACAATTCGTCGTCATATGAATGAAATACCCTTGAGTAAGGCGTTAAACCCCAATCAAACAAACAAATAAAAAGCTAACTCAGGACAATTTTATGGATGAACAACTTCTTTATTATGGTAGAGCTGACGTTTCGTTGGAGATACTCCCAACTTTATCAAAGCAATGTGCTTTGATTGCTTTATCACATTGCTTTGATAAAGTTGGGAGTATCTCCAACGAAACGTCAGCTGTTGTTCATCCATAAAATTGTCCTGAGTTATCTATACACCGACTTCTATATGCCTATTAAAGAACTTAAATAAAAAGCTTTTTTCACCTTATTTTAATCAGACAGAGTGAGGAGGGGAAATCCTACGTTTTATTAATCAAATATTATTGATCCACGACGTTAAACCCCACCCGAACATACAAATATTGCAGTCTAAATATGACGGATCGAAGACTTCAGAAACTCATTAATCATTAATTGTCTAGGACGCCTTCAAACGAAATAGGGATCAGATTCTGTGGTTTTGAGTAAAAAGAAGCATCTCAACAAAGGTCACGCTGTGGACACCTATATGCCAGTCACGCAGGCGCCATTCACATAAATCACCATTTCCTAGAATGGATTATGCTTCGCTAAACTGACAAAATTGAGCAGAAACGTTTTCTGTTTGTTCACATAGCTTTGTTTGTTTCATTGCGGATTAAAGCCGTACTTAAAATTATTTCACTCACATGACAGCGTGCCAGCCCAATGGACGAAGGAACCACTGGCAACAAAGGAAGGCAATACAGGACAATCGCAGGACTTAATACCAAAAAATCGCAAAAAGATAGGCTTCTTGTTGCCCCTTGCACCGAAGGGCAACATGACCCCCCCCCCCCCCCCAACCCCTCTGCTTTTTTAATACAAAGCAACGTCGTATTCAAAAGTATCAGCACTGGGTATTGCAGGTAATTGGTAAAAAAAAACACTTAAAGTAGTTGAAGGAGAATTTGATTAAAAGAGAACAGCTATAAATGGTTTTCGTTATGTCACGAAATCTTCACAGCTCTCTGTGTTTTGGGTGTATTTGTACAAGAAACGTAATACAAGGACGGACAGATTTAATCTTTTGATAAAGCTGCAAAACTCTGTAAGTTTTCCTGTATCTCAGAATACGGATGTCTGTCACCATATAGAAACAAATCGAGTACCGCTTTATGTTTCATCCGTTTGCATGTTAACAAAACAACCCGCTCTTCTGAATTAATTACTTAGGGAACTAGGTTGGGAGTTGACTGAGGATTTCTGCCCAAACTGGCATCTCAAGATATCAGCAACATTCAGTGCGTGCAAGCCACTTTAAAACAGACTTGCTATTGTTATGGTGACTAATACGTTATACCGTAGTTTGCATAGCCGTGCAGTTTACTGTAGTTGACATCACGTTATACTTGCAGAGTGCTTTATATTCTTTGGCACAGATTAACATGATAAGAGCTGGATAACCTCACTTTTCAAAAACCTTAAGGGTTTTTTCTTTATTCAATAAAGTATGCCCTTACTAAACTAGGCTCGAAACTATATTGCTACGAATATCTCTTATGATTGGTCGTTTTTTTTGGTTTTGTAACTGGTTTTCCTTAACAAAGCGCGCTAGCGAGAGAATTGTAAGTCAACATTTAAGGGGGAAACTCTTGAAGAATGACACATAATTTGGTTTTCTGTAGACACCTACTGACTGTAATTTTTGTGTCTTTTTAGAAAGTGAAGATTAACAGTATTTTCGTTATTTTGGGATACTGACTCGCAAAAAAATTATCATACGATAGGAAGTTTTCAAACATGCTTGTGTTGGATCGATACTAAACATTGAGTTTAATGCTGTTTGCCCTGTAACTTGCTGTAAGCTCGGTAGATAATATGCAAATCGTTTATCCTAGCAAAGGGGCAAATATATGTGTCAGCTCCAAAATACAATGTTCTGCGTCAAGTGCCTATATAGTATGCTGCCCCAGAACACCTCGAACATGAATCATATATAAACGTGAAACTTTTTCTGTTTGTTTCTGCTAGAAGTAAAAAACACTTTGAACAAGAATGAACTACAAACGTCTAACTCTTCCTTTTTTTAGAAGCAGTCTGATAAATTTTGTACAAGATTCAAATATAAACGTCAAAATCGGTATTTTTCGCCAAGTAGCCCCGAGAGCAATATGAACAACAATCGAATACAATCGTGAAACCCTGTGTTTATACCAAAGCAGTCCGAGGGCACTATGAACGAGAATGAATATTACTGGGTGTTTATATCAGAGGCGACAGGCGGCGATTATCGTCGCCTACTAAACCTCGACCGCCGCCTGCTTTGAGGAAAGGATAATAAATCGCAATTTTTGCTATTGTTAATTTTTTTTGCGCATGTAAACTGGTGATTAGCATCTGACTAAAGTGTCAAAACTGTCCAGTAGCATTACAACAGAAGATTAAAGAATCCATTACTACAAATGTGACGCAACAACATTATGCGAATGGCTCGTAAAGTTAGCTAGGTTGCATTCGTTATATAACTATGGCCCTCGCTGAGAGCATCGACGCGGGGTCTTTGTATCTATGACGATTGTCTTTCTGTCATCAATTGTTTCTAAAATCATTCTTGATAGTATCTATGTTAAACATTTATAAAAAAATAAATCATTACCAAATTATCATTTATTCGAAGGAATTTTAGACGGCCATTTTGCAGTTTACTGTACCGTCATGCCGATAAATCGATTGATACCACATCAGTTGGTGTAAGTAGGCTACTTGAAGTAGAACCCATTAGCAAAAATTAAGAAAGACAATAAAAGCATCAAATCTGAAATGGGCAGCATTATACCAACGTGTTTGCTGCGCCCATCAACTTTATTTGAGTATTTTTATAGCATTTTCAGTATGCATAAATCCCGTTTGCTCCAGTACGCAATTTCCAAATATTCATATTGATTGGTGTGATTTAGATAAAAATAATTTAACCATGTTCAGATGTTTTAGTATTGAGTTATTGAAAAAGTTCAGTCTCAATCTTTGATAAACCGACCATCAGTTTTTAGTTTTAGTGAATGCATTCATGTATTATACGTTAATCTATTTGCTCTCCATAAGTGAAAAAAATCTAATCAAAAAAGTTAAAAACAAATAAAAATTATGTTGATGTTTTGTGCTTCTGTTTTAATATACTCTTTATTTTAATGGAAAATAGTTAAAGGAATGAATCTGTCTCCTATGCCATTTTGTTGTGTGTATAGACATATATATAGTTCATTATGATGAATAAATAAAATTAAATGGAAAACAAAAAATTTGGTTAAGAATTTATTGCCTGCCTTTTGTCGAAAATTGTGACGCATTAAACAAGCATTAAACATTTAGCAATTTATCTTATGTAACAATGGGAACTGATGTAGGCCAACATTTTATCAATATCATGCTTTCGTCTGATGCACAAATATTTATGACGCATTTAGATTTAGCCATGTGAGTCAGTAATTTGATAAATTAAACATATAAACATACTAAACATATCAATATGAAGGATATATGCGCTTCTTTCGTTATGTAACAAGGCATCTTTGTTCAAATGTCACTTCAAAGTCTATACAATGGCCTGGGGCAGTCTGTTCAGCCGTAGAACAAAAAACATTAGAGCCTCTTAAATAATAATTAGGTCACAAGTGCAGATTCACATAGTATAATACCGAGAGCATTGTTTAATGAATATTGCAAGCAACATGTTGAGAGAACAAAATTGTAAATTATAATAAGGCTTCTCTTCAGTTGTACGTAAGTTAATTTTTCGTCTGGAAAAATTTATGGAATTACATGTTAAATTGTTAACACTCTCGAAAGTGTCATATACTTGATAGAGCCGCAGAGTGTATACTTTAAAGTCTGTAATTTATGTAGTACATGTATCACTCCCATGTCATTTTTTACAGAACAGAATAATTGTTGTTTATATTTCAATTTCAAAAGAATCAGATACAAACATCAAAATGTGTGTTTGTCTTTAAGCCGCCTGAAAACGCTATGACCAAGAATCAGATACAAAACGTGAAAATCTGTGTTGGTGTTTTAAGCCGCCTGAGAAGATTAAAACACAAAATCAGAGTATGTATCTTGTTGCAGTCAGTTAAAATATGTTCTCTATCATTAAACTCTCAGATTGCTTTATTTTAATGGTATCCTGGCTGAATATCATTAGCACGATTTACCAATATTGTGGATACAACAATAAGCACTACTTCGTTAATATTTAATGTCGATTGGACTTGATTCTCCATTCTCTGCCCGTGTGATAATAAGCGCATAGCATCTCGCTGTCTGAGCAAACACAACATCGAGGTTAAAGTAGAGGAGGGTTCTGTCAAGCTGACACACACAACCCATTTGTCTACACAACTCTCAGAATTAATGGGCCTTTGGAATCGTTCTCCAATACAGAAGACACGTTATTACTATAAATCTGAGAAAAAAATACAAAACCAGACGAATATAAAGAAGCTTCTAAGCTTTCCTTACTAATGACACACTATGAATTCCTGTCGCATTGACAGTATTGTAATACTACAAAGGGAAATTTAATATCACCGAAGCCATTTCATTTCCTTCTTTGTTTCCTTTTGTTAATTTATTTTGCAGTAATTTTAGTGAAGGGTGCGTTTTGTTCTATCAACACCATGTTACTTGTGATAACATACACAATGTTACACGTTGGGCAGGGGACAAGGCGGTTATACTTACAAAAGGTGGCAGCAGCTACAAGTCTTTCAGACACATCGGGGATTTGAAGACATTTCCCAAACGCCGGCTGAATTACATATTTAGCGAATGTTCTACATCCGATAGCACCCATTAACGGCCGCCTCACAATCAGCTCTATCCATAAATATAGAAAGCCCATCAAATTTCCCATCGATTCACGCAGATAAATATAGGCACCGCCAGACTTTGGGAACCTCAGACCTGCAAGGAAATTAAATGCCATGAATTAAACTGAAACAGTCAACAGGCTGTAGATATAAAATTTAATAAAGAGGCTTGTCGAAAGATGTGTTCTTTATACCATATTGTAAAACTGTTGATCTCTTTATTGGTCTAAAAAAAATGCGGACTAAAAATGAATTCAGATTCGATAACAGGCCACAATTGACTGAATACAGTGTGGTGTAATATCAGTAAGTTATAGTCAAATGGATATAGTCATTCACAGAGGTATATCTGCCTTATGGTACTAGAAGAAATGCGGATATGTCCATAGATTAATACTACTTGCATGTTTACAAAACACCATACTCTGAAGCAAAGTCAAATGGGTCCAATCTAAGAATCAAATATCATCTTATTCTAGTACTGGGAATCGCGATTCCATAAAGTCAATAAGTATAAGTCACTTGTTTACTGTTTACACAAACACTGCTCAGAACAATATGGAACAGTCGTTCAGCAGGATTTAAAAAAAGGCTAGGTGTTTTACTTAGAAAACGAGTGAGTCTTCATTATTGAACCGAATTAAACATATTAAGAGCAACAATGAGGCTAAATGGGAGATAGTCCGTCCCTCTCCTACCATATTTCATAATTGTTGATATTTGTTAGAATTTAATTAGTCGGTGACGTTAGTGAAAGATCCTTATGTTAATTTTAAGACACCCAGCATACGGCCCGCAGTTTCCACTTGCACCTTCAGCTTGCCTTCCTTGTTAAATTCAAATCAAGGTGTGCTTATTCTATCCTAGTAACACTCTAGTATGCTGTATAAATCTATATTTTTTTTGGCTTTTGTTGGTAAACGAGTACAAGAAATCTGTGGTGTTCAGCTATGAAAAGCCATGTTAAACAGTATCCAGATATAGGGGATGCAAGTCATGTGATCTGCGATATTTCACGTGATTCACACTACTTCCGGTAACCACCTACATTCTTTCCTGTTCTAGCATTAACGGAAAGTTAAGACGATGCAAATTCTCCCTTCCAATCCTACAGCTGCGCCCAACAACATCAAGACAGAATACGGCTCTACAAGATCGGTATTCAAAACACATCGACAGAATTTGAACGCTGTCACCGGAAACTAAGTTGAAGAAAATATATTGTCCCGATATTCCTACAGTAAACACATTACGCGTCCGTCTGTTTACATTTCAATGATTCACTCTCATCCCCAGGAAACTATAAAGGCTACCAGGAACATTCCGTTAAAATAAGGCGCAGGCTCGGAAGGTAACTTCCTGTTACTTTACTGCATGCTTTCACAACTAAGGGTCAAGTCATGGAGCCGATCCGTTTGTGATATCTTTGTATGACGTTCGTGATTTTTCTGTATATGTCCTGTCTTGTCTTTGTTTGTTGCCATTCGCGTCCAGGTTGGTTTCCAAATCCAAAATATGGCATTAAACTCCAATCAAACAAACCAACAGTCCGTTAATATCAATATCATCAAGCTACTGAAAGCTTGGCGCCACCTCTTTGGTGTTCTTTTATATTTTCAAAGGAACGTCAAAACTCATCAGGCCGTCCAGCCAAGAGATCGACGACAAACTGTAAGAACAATAAAGCAGACAACACGTAATTGTTTATGGGTCAGAGAATATACTTAAGCAGTCAGAGATGTGGGCGAGCAGTTGGTCATTATCGGAAACACGTGGCCTTTGGTGAATTAACTGTACTTCCATTGTACCCATCAGTCTCCGCCTTCTTGGTCTTGGATAGACAGACGGCGTTGACAGGGTATTTTTAAGTCGGCCAGCTGTGAATTTTTAAGAGCGGAGTTATGTGTCGTCTTGCATTGTTAATTTGTTACCGCTGGTACCGATATTGGCTTTCTTTCCTTATTGAGCTAGAAAGCCGTCAAAGACATTATCTACAGCCTCCCAAATCACACTTGAAATACACTTTTAGAAATCATGGTTTTTCAAGGAATCTGAACAAAAAAATCCCCCCCCCCCCCTCCCCCCCGTTATATTCCATGTACTTTCCTCTGATTGCAGGAATGATTGACTTCATTGTATAATTCGGATTTCCGCATTCTGCATAAACCTCTGTTTAAGTACAAGCAGCTTCCAGTAATAAACTAATTATACATGATGGATTGCATTGGTAGGGGACTTCCGCATAAATCTTATACTTCAACTCGCTCTTAAACCCAAATAAATCAACCACACAGACCGGTATACTAAGTGTAATTTTCATAATGGCTAGCGTATACGGTTTGGCGGAATTTGGAAATTACA
Organism: Mopalia kennerleyi; assembly: GCA_034783855.1. Lineage (NCBI taxonomy): Eukaryota > Metazoa > Mollusca > Polyplacophora > Chitonida > Mopaliidae > Mopalia > Mopalia kennerleyi. The sequence goes on along the minus strand of JAVFBX010070879.1, from coordinate 7,454 downwards.
TATATTCGTTGTTAAAACGGAGACAAAATATGTACATCTCTAGGTCAAAGTTAAATGATGTATTTGTGTTCAAGCTGTAAAAAGAAGTAATGGCGGCCATTTTGATTTTCTGTATTTGGTCTATGCAAACCCACCCATCATGGGGAAGCTATATACATTTCTGCCTCCCATTACTTTCAGTTTACTTTATGCGTGTTTCGATATTTAAAATAAATATATTAAACAGAACTGATGTTTTCTTAATTCTCGAAGACAATAGCCTCCTGGAAGCTACCGCTTTGTTCTTTTAGCTTTTGGGTTACATGTGCACGTAGCTAACGTAGCGTTCATTGTTTGTAGATGAATTTAAAGATGAATTCACGATAATATTTGTTATTTCCGCTAAAATTACGCTGGTACTTTCGTGTTTTTTAATAGTGGTTCACGATGTTCGCGAGGAGTTCGAGAAGTGGTACTCCAAACGCATTACCATACACTTGTGGTATTATAATTAATGTTTTTGTATTTAATGATTTAATTCATAATTAAGAGCTCATTCTGACAAAAACGTTTGTTCAGAAAACCCCAAGATAAATTCACAGCTACATTTAGAAACGGAGAAAATGTCGCAATGGTTAAGGCAACCACAACAATGATACCATACATATATTTATTTAAAAAATAATCAATTTTTGATAATATACTGTATCAATAGGGAGAAATACTAACGAGTTTTTAACTCAATTTACTCTCCTTTATTCTTACATGGAATAATAAAGATTTGTATAAACCAATGATACCATACACGCTACATTGAGTATTGTACAGCATCCAGGTTTATGGCAATTCGTTTGTAAAGAAAGACATTTGATTAATGTGTCTGCACAAATTCCTATAGTCATCAATATTCTTGTAAATTCAGTTAGAGCCTTACTCGTGTGTAAACGGAATGATTTTATATTATTTTTAGGAATTACAAATATAGTTTTTCCAACTTGGCGCCCTTCCAAAAGCTATTATGATAACTGAAAGCTACGGAACCCAACATTATGTATCTTCGGTTTGACAAGAATCTATATTTATTCAGCAATATAGAATGAGTCCAGTATCCAAATCTTAATACGTCAGCAACAATTAATACTGCATTCAAGTATCTTGCATTCTTTTATATGAAATAAGGAGATATAATACAGCGTATATAATGGCATAGTTTTTATGAAACCAATCACGACTCCTTGATATGATGATTTCGTTATAAAATATAAACTCAGTCATATCTTTGGCAAAAGTTTCATGAATCCAATTAGACCCATTATTTTCAATTTTTCGTACATCCAGTCTGAGGATTTCATGTTCTGTGACGTCATCAGAATGTAATCCAGAAATGGTTGGCTCTCCGACGATAGAAACCTATAATGGCATTTTTTAAAATTGTTTATTTTACTATACATTTTATTATTTGCCATATATAATTCATAATTTAAATTCCATGCTATATGCACAGTATAATCATATGTATATGTAATGCAGGCAATGAACAGTCAGTATGCACGTGATATCGTTAATCATTTGCGCAATATGATACAAATTAATCAAATTTGTCGTTTTCAGTATTGGGATATTGAGTTATTGAAATAATCTGTGAGACTAAAAATTTTGATCATCTTTTTGTATTTTTATGGCAGAGAAATGCATTTGCTTGCCTCCACCGGGATTTGAACCCGATTCTCTGGCTATTATGCCCATTGCTATAATCCATTGAGTTACAAAGGCTTGCTGTAACTACAAAATAATAACCACACATTAACAATGTCAACTAGTGGATACGTTTACTTATATTACCATGTCGACCATAGGTCCATAACCATTCAATGTTTAACGATCCAAAATTACATGTTTTCCAGTGATATACGGATATTTACGAGTTTATCAACAAAAATTGGTTATAACTTCACACTGATAAAACCTCTAATCTATAGTTTCTGATGCAGCGTTGCAAAATGTACAATCATCGTCATTCTTTTGAGTTACTTTCCTTAGTGAGCTTTTTATAGCCAATACTCTATTTACGGCGGTATAGCGGAGCCGTTGGAGTTTCGTATTGTTAAAATACATTTACATAAGAGGCAATCTGCATTGTTCTCGTCGAATATCTTCTCAATAATTACGTTATCGCCTTGCTAGTAATCAAAGCATTGTAAATTGTTTTGAACCATTTTCGGCACATATTTGTTTATTTATTCGAATAGGGATTATTTTAAATTCGTGCTTAAGGTTTTTTGACTCACATAACGGCGTGTCATCAATGGATGACGGAAACCACCCTCGTCGTTACCGGCAACACAGATCACGAACAAATTGGCTCAATGATGCCTCTTAGTTCTCAAAACCGTTCCAGGGACCGGTTGCTCGAAGCGCTATTAAATTTAATCCTCTATTAGATGACCTCACACCATGTGAAGGTTCATCTCTAATCCACTATTTGCGATTCAATCTGGTATTAGCGGCTAATACTCTTTCTAGCAACTGGACCCAGGGCAACAGGAATCTCCCTCCCAAGCTAAAAAAAACAATTTGTCAGGTATGTAAATGTTTATTATTTTTTCAAATAGAACCTGATATTCTTCGTTATACAAGATGAATTATTTTATATTTCTTAAAAGATAGCATGTGACTGTTCTCTCTCGACAACAACAGGAATCTTTATCGTAACCCTCTGCCAAAGCCCAAAGGTATTTAGGATAAGCAACTCATTGTTGTCAGATCTCTCCTGGATTTGTGCGTAAAGAGAAACATCTGGCTTTCTTTTTCGCCCAGTAAGTTCGTCATTCTTGTCCTGGAATTATTGATCTCAGTATTGCATGTAATGAATTCAAAATACTGTTTCCAGGACCATTCACGTTATTGATCACCGGTGGTTTAAAAGTTCAGGGAAAGACTTAAGACTGTACCTCCAACAATATATTCCTCGATAATTATACTTAAGAGTTGAGAGCAATCGATTGTGGTATATGGAAAATCACAAGCGTTAATATCAGACATTTCATAGGTCATAAAGAGATGTCATATACTTGCATATCATTTTGACGGCATTTTAACTTTGACGTTTAGACGATGTGTCACGTTAGTCACCTTCTATATATATGTATATATATAAGGCCCTACTGGTTAAGGTGAAACTTCCCTCTGTATCAGACAGGTTGTAACACTCATTCTCTTTAGCATGCATATTCATTGGTTAATCTTCGGTATCTCTGAAAAACTCATTTGTAGACTGATTTATTCATTACCCATGCCATATATCTTGTTAGCAGTATACATTTTTAACAATATGTTACACACCATATTAATGGTCATTACATTCTCTCGAGATGTCCACAGGTTTCCTATAACACAACTCGAGATTAAAGTTTATTCACAAACTTGTCTCTGGGAAATGATTCATCGATTGTTATTAATCTACATTCCTGTGCCAGTGTGGTTGATTTTAGAAATATTGTACATTAACAATCGTTCGACGACGTCCCCATTGTACTCGTCGGTGGAAGCAAGCAATTGTCTTTCTTTTCATTTTGAATATACTGTATAACATCGCCTATTAATCAAAACATCGAGCTCTCACAGCACAAAAATTAAAAAAACTAGGCAGTATTATCAAAAGCTTTGTCAAGCTAGTATATTTATAGAAACATCACTCTAGTTTGTTAATTTAGAAAATCTCTCGCCTGTCTGATTTAGACCGGTTAGGCTAAATCTGTCGCAATAAATGGCCTTTGGTGGAATAACCTCTTGAATGTAAATTGCTCTAGAAATTCATCCTCTTAAGTTGTGAGTGAATTTACTGTCGAAAAGACCTGACCAATTCGAAAATTTAAGAAGTTTCATCCAACTGATGCCATTGATTTTGCTCTTGAAATAGATATGTTGTGTCTCGGAAATTGGTTTGTGACGTACTATGTTTGATGAGATTGCCCTATGTCTCCAGCTTTATAGGCAATGGGTATGGACAATGATCAGGTGTATCTGTATGGAAAATACCAGATTAAATAATGTACTTAGGGATATTTCCTAAACTATAGTCTTAGTTTCTGGTTAAATATTTTTTTAATGATCTCGAACAAAATAATGTTACTGCATTTTAACATTTCGAAAAAAGTTTAACTTGAAAAAAGTTTGAGGAGCAGATTCGGGTAACAAATTGACAAAACAAGCTGGAGATAATTTCGGGGCGGCCCAAGCCCTACATTGCCGGATAATCATTCAAACAGTCTTCTGGGGAATAGAGTTTTTACTTTCGTTTTGACTAAATTAATAAGTAATAAAAATATTTTTTTACTATTATTAACAAGTGTGTATTACAAATATATGCTGGTATGTTTCTTTATTTACTGTTATCGGCATCCAAGTTTACTAAGAACGTAGATATAGGCCTACATTATTAAAGTTTAAAAATCAGGCGATTGCATAGTTTTGTTTTATTCCCTCAAATAGCTCTTAAAATATATTGTTTCCTACGCACTGTAAGTTGATTTAAAATGAGTAGTGTTTTCTTAAACAGAAATTGGGACCACAGAAATACTTCAAGCTAATGGTTATATACGCAAGACAAGTTATTTCTCTGTTCGTTTTATGTATACCTTAAAGTACAGACATGGGGCATTGTATGTCCATTCCTTGAAGGACTTTGCTATAATATTTGGAGGAAAACAACGGACATCAACCGGAGAAAAGTACTGCACTAAGCAAGAGGCGGAATTCCGCTTTAATACGGAGAACTTTTATGCCTGTCAGAATTGATGGACGTTAACGTCTCCCATAAAAAAGGCTTATTAAGGATTGTGTTTAACTGATAAAAAGCATCGTTGAATTCATTGACACATATGCCAGGCGGTCGCACAATAAGCCGTCATAATAATGAGTAATGACATAAATTGGCTGATGGCGCTTCAGATAAAGGGACAGTAAGCAGTCGATCCTGGATACACGTCAGGTTTTAGATCTAGCATAATTTAGGGAGGGCGTTAATCTGCTCCAGGGGTTAACCAGCTGTTTGGGCGGCAAACAATACAGAGGCATCATCGAGGGCCTATGCCCTCACAAAAAAGCCGACTACTTCCTTATACTGCTTACTGAGGGCTGTAACTCATTGTTACATCTTTACAATTAAAATGGATGTCAATCGGGGGATATATAGTGTGAATTAACTTCATACAGAAATCTACAATTTCTACAAGTAATTTGCCATTAAAGGTAACAAAAATATCGACATATTAAACAGTAATTTTGGAATACAAAAAGCGCATTCAGAGGGTATGATTTCAACTCTTTCAAAAAACCTTGGTCAGGCAACCCTAGAGAGATATTACCAATAATTAGAATATAAGAAATACTCTGCGTCTAACCTGACTAGGAATTTCATACGTTTGGCTTTCTCCCGACTGGGAAACCGAAATAACATTTCCGAAAATCCAGGACGCCAGGGACATTTTGCGCATGAACAACTGCTAAAACAGAAATGTTGCTATTAGACAGTTTAAATCCCCCTGGTGTAGAAGTTAGTCTTTGCCGTGCAGCCCGTGTTGTTAGAAGTGTCAGAATATATGTGGGAAAACTTTCAATTGTTTTAAATGTTCTGTATATTTTACAAGACTTAGAACAATCGCATTGGATTCCTTGGTTTGGCCTAATTGGCTAAAATAATTATGCATTCAAGAAGTATGTTTGGGTGCTTGGCTGATGTTGCTGTACCCATAATAGCCACACTATTATTTATTTCTGAAATAGATTCCGCCATATTGATGTTTCCTAAATAATAATGGAGTCACTCTCTCAAAACAGTAGTGGTTTAACTACATAGTTGATATTTTCTTTTAACAGTGACCTAAATATCATAAGGTATTTAAAATTAGCTTGCAATATATTACGTCTTTCTCTTGTCTTTTTGATTGTTTTAATTCTGCTTTCTCTTTGCAAAATTTTTTTTTTACCTTTAACCTACACGTTCTGAAATTCAAATTATACAATTTGCAGTTAGACCGCTTTTGTCCTGAAGGGCTAAATTCTCTAGTTACGTGATGGCAATGCCATTTTAAATCCTTATTTTAGAAACGTATACGCTGCAGTTCTGTTCTACTCTCACGCACGGTGCCTAGAGATAAATATGTTATGCAATTGCTTATATTGGAACTGCTTCCATACTACAAAGGATATTCTGCAGACTAATAAGTATTATAGTTGTCATTAAACATTTCAATAAGAGCTTTATCAATAAATTATCTCTTAATAATTTCCCCACTACGGCTCGCCTATCGGCTTAGATAGATATCTTATCTCGCTGCGAAATTTTGTTTGGTTGACTGATTGGGGTTCAACATCGCGTGTTAGGTTACTTCATTCGTACGACGTCGTGCCAGACATATATATGCGAGAGAAACCACTTTCGACGCCACTGGCAACGCTCAAAGAAAATACAGGGCAATCACAAGACGCAACCAAAATACGTCACAAAGGCTTCATGTTGCCCCTTTGATTTGAGAGCAACATGAAATACCCTCGCAACCGCCCGCCGGCCGCCACTAGATTTTACTATATACATCATGACGCAAGATGCTTACATGTTTTATATCATTGTATCCTACTTGTAAATAATTCATTCATAAATTAATGATATCACCAAAAAATTTTAAGTAACTCCTTAGAAACGACCATCTAGATACGCAAAAATACAATTTGTTGCTTTAAGAGTTGTTTCATTTAACTTTTACTGAGTGGCAACTGTTGTCAATTTGTATTTTTCTCTAGTAATTGAAGGTGTAAAAGTGCTACTCCTTTGGGGAAAACAATGTATTAACTCTTGCGAGTATATCCTTGGTTGTCTGTTTTAGACGGTGACATAAGGCAGAAAAATTGTGCAGGTTGGAACCCGTCCGGGAATCGAACCCACGACCCTCAGATTTAGGCACCAAATCGCCAGCAGTAAATGCCGGCCAGCAAGACCACAGCCACCCGGCCTTCTCCAAAAATAGAAGGTTAGTCAGCTGGAGTCTAGGTAGCGGACATTCACTACCCCTCTGATGGGATAGTGACACAGCTCCTAAAGCTGAAAGCAATGAAATTATTTTTGTGTCTTTAGAAAGAGGATATTAACAGTGTTTTCGTTATTTTTGGGAGTACAATTTCTTAGTTTGAACAGGTTCTAGTTGAGAAAATTGTGCAGGTTGAAACCCGTCCTGGAATCGAACCCACGACCCTCGATCAGAGTTAGGCACCAAATCGTCAGAAGTAAATGCCGGCCACCTAGACCACTACAAAAATAGAAGGTTAGTCAGCTGGAGTCTAGATTGCGGACATTCACTACCCCTCGGATAGGATAGTGACACCGCTCCTAAAGCTGAAAGCAATGAAATTATTTTTGTGTAAATGCCGGCCACCTAGACCACTCAGCCACCCGGCCTTCTACAAAACAGCTTCTTTAT
>JAVFBX010070768.1:0-16852 GCA_034783855.1 Mopalia kennerleyi | reverse complement strand
GAATGTGGTTGTCGGTGCATTCTAGAGTTGGGGTGATTAAGGGTTTTCTTATCAATGGAATTTGAAGACTACTTGCCGTCGATATAATGCTTCAGCTATAATGCGGGGGTATCAGTTAGTGAGCTTTGCTCACTTTTGAGCTTGTTTTATCAGACCTGTATTCCACCACATTTAAGTAACAATAAGAACTTAACAATCTGTCGTCAACTCAATAAAACAACATTGAGTATGATGTTAAACCCTAATCATACAAAGAAGATTCCAAGCCGCTGGGTAATATTTCCGAAATATGAATAAATGCTTGTCGATAAAGCCAACACTGTTGTTAGAATATTCAGTTTTATTAATAAAAAAGCAAAAACTTCTTTTCTAAATATATCTTATTCGTCTATATAGTGCACTGGCCTTAGCATTACCAATTCAGATAAACGGTTTACTTACTGTACGCAATAATGTTAGCACTGGTCAGTGAATACACTGAGTGTGTAAGAAAACCCAATATGTCACCAGCAAAAGAGCCTGTATTAGAACTATTAGTTTGATGTGTGACGAGTTGTTCACGAGAGCTTCCTGCTGCCCTTGTGCTTTCGCAGCTGAAAGGCAACAAGACACTGATATGTAGTGCCTCACGTTTGTACCTTGTAGTGTTTCTGTGTTGTGCCTGATTATGGCCAGTGATAGTGGTGAATGTGTGACTGTTTCCTTCAACCATTGGCCCAGAGCGCTGTAATGCGAAACAAATGCCGTTCCAGATTTGTCATAATGTTTAAAGCATAAAAGAATCAGTGTTAGGTAAATGCTAAATTCAGCGTTTGCTAGTCGTTCCACAATTTCATATACAATATCTTAATATGTCAAATATCTATACAATTAGTGTCGGTTTCTGTGAAGCAAGCGTACGTCTGCGCTGTCAACTTACAATCAATAAATTACATAAGTATATTGATTAACGCAAAATTAGGTTGACATAAGTTAAGATAAAAGATATGAGCTATTCAATACTAGCCTAATTACTCTTCTGTCTAGCAGACTGATAATCAAATTATGAGAATAATTGTATATGGTAAGTATTTGACGTGCCGCACCTGATGTTACGCACTGCTATCACTACTACCTCTATCTGACCATGCAAAGGCCTTAACAAAGAGATGAATTCTCCGAGCATTCTCGTCTTGCCTTTAGGGAAAACACGTTTATCAGTAAACCTAGTACACAAGTAGTGCAATTCTAAGGAAAGAGATGCTCATTCTGACTCAGCATTTTGGCTTTTACAATGCCACCACTGCTGGCATAATGAAGACGAAATATACTCACAATAGTTTCATCAAAACATCACAAATGAAGTTGTTTGCATTTTTTTTGCTCTAAGACTCAACCAAATCAAATAAGACATGTCTGAAGCAACAGAACAAATCGACCTTTGGTTGTGTTAACAAATAAATGCCCGGTAAATCAGTTATTTTTAAAATCATTTCAGAAACACTTCCTTTGCTACGTGCATGGTTAATCTCAACAACTTTCAGATTATAGAGCTGTAGTACCATCACAAGTTCTCAATGCGTGTTTTAAATAGATCTAAATTACGTGTATGAACGAATTTTATTGTTGTGTTCAGCGAATTCGCTACATTGCTTTAAGCTCAAATCTCCCGGAAGCCTTAGTAGGACTCTTAATGGCTGCAGACACATTATCTCTTGAAAAGCTTCCGTTGGTCACACAAAAGCAAGCAGATCGCGTGCATATTAACTACTGGAGCTTATTTCGTGTCTAATACACGTTCTCTTCTATCCTTTATGTCTATTTACGACACTATCAAATTCACTGTTTGTTAACGGTAATTTGATAAATAACAAGATTATGGTGGGGAAAAGAGTAATTTGATAATCTGCATTAACTGTGTTTGTTACATAAGATACACAAAGCACAGATAACCTCTGATATATAATGTATTCATATATATATATGAAGAATAAATAAAAATTACGATTTGAGGTCAAGACTTTGAGATTCTATTTTTTTCATATTTTGTTTCACTGGAGAAAGCGCCCATTGATACACACATATTTGAGTTAAAGTGAGTGAAATATCAAAACTAGTACAAACAGATTCCAGTTTGTGCTGCAGATTTTATCGGAAATTGTATTGTAATCCTTTGAAATCGGGCCTTCATGTCGTTGAATCCCCTAATTTATACTGCTAAGATCGGAGATTATTTCACATTTATACATTACGCAGTTGTAAAACTTGAATGTGCGCGTTTACCGTATTGGAATACGGTTGTGTTGTAATATATTTATCAGCAAGGCTTTGTGTGATATTTCATTGAGATGAAGCACCTGAAAATTCGAAAAATCTTATATAGTTGAAAATAGTATTCATTTAGACCAGTATGCAAATGCCCGAAGCAATTTGTTACACATGGCAAGAGGCTTAATGTTTCTTGATTAAAAAGCATAATGTCACAAACATCTGCCTTATATTACCAATAAAACATTTGATGTTCAATCCGTGAGCCTCAAAACAAGACCGAGGGGAGATGTTTTGCGCGGTCGATACTTTTTGATTTGCAATGGATATCATCCAAGAAGGCAGAATCCAATATGAAATGCCATAAAACCATGACAAAGAGAACAAATTAATGAAATAAAATCTGTGCGTTTTATTAGTTGTAATAAGCAACAGATTGTCTAGATGAATAGCCTATTGATAGATGTTTATTGCCATTCGTTATGGCAAGTAACCGTTTCAGGTAGAATTATATTTATTGGATACAACATAAGGAACTATCTATCGTATATGTAATTATTGCAGCGACCCCACTACCCTTAACAAACACAGACCATTTTCTTAGTTTTGTTCCTTTTAATACACATTCGCAGTCGTTTGGGAAAGCACTTCCAGCTGTCCTAGAGCTATTGGTGCTATAATAGGCATCATTTGTGATGTTTGCTGCTAATGGCGTCGAGGTTGTTTCTTTTATTCGTTGGGTTAGGCCGCCGTGCATGATAAGACTTACATAATATTTAATACAGCCTCCAACCCCCAAATAAAACAAAATCTGTTGCATTTACTTTGGTCGATGGGCTGTGCATTGAGCTGCTGATCCCATGTTCGATGTTCCGCCGTAAAACAGACTCGAAACTGCTTTTGATATCCGGGTATTGAAGTATTTCGCGTTGAAAATGGGAATAATTTTAAATTGGGTTCGTCGGACTGTTCAAGGAATCATCGGGGAGGCAATTGTTTTATTTCAAATAGACAAACAAATCAAGTACATTTATCTTCTGCTATATTTATCCATATAATACCCGAAGCTCTGCCATGAATTTCAATAGCCCCATATATACGCTCATAGAATTCTTTTTCGCCATCTCAAACAAACACAAATCATTAATAATTCCAGAATGCGGCTTAATATATATATATAATATTGAACTCCCTTTGTGCGATGCCAAGCCACGGAACGGATCGTGGCTAAGACAAACACAGAGAAGATACCTCTGAAAACATGTTCCCGGGGCAACATACCCAGGGTCTCCGGTCTAGATGTCAGAATCTCATCCACTAATGAAACATTTCTTAAGCTTTTTAGAGAATGATAAACGACTGAGAATGGATCGTGAAGAGAATCCTTTTCTCATGGTCACTGAGAAGAACTGGCCGACCTGACCTCATTGTTAATGCAGTGATAGGCCTTTGGTCGGGACAACGGCTTTCCGTTTTCCTTTAAAGTTTAATTAAAACATAGCTCGAATAGTTATTAATGAAACTGAGTTTGAAGAATACGGAGAACATAATTAATACATTTAAGCTAAAATGATAATTATAATACTGAGAAACGAACACTACAACATGTATAATGTCAGTTGCAATACTGGCCAACAGCCCAAGCATACCATTGCTGGAAGTTGTCATAGTCAATTGTGTTAAATGTACTTTTCCATAAAAACGAAAGTCATTAGGAACATAATGTAACAACAAGACTTGTTTTACATTCTAGGTGGAATTATACAGCTGGCCTAACCTGGCATGAGAATGATTTCGTCGGAATGCATTTAACAACTACTCCAGGGCTATCCAACAGGAAAGGTAAAAAACTGGTCAACATTGACCTTCAGAACACCACTCAGAATAAATACGATTCTACTAGCAAAATACGACATAGGCGCGTTTGTAGTACCGACTTATGGGGGATCAATTTTTGCGGCTTTTTGATTGGTCGAAAAAAATCGCCCAATCAAAACTCCGCAAATTATGGGAATCACCTGAAATCGATACTACCAATCGAACCGTGAGAATGCACCTTTATGAGGTTAAACGTTCGGACCATACTGCGGGTGTAAGTACAGTGATTACTCTTTTGTCTTTTTACATTTTACTTTATTCAGTGGCGTTTTAATTTTCTTCTATCATCGGGGTTTAAAATAGTTTCCGCACGGGTTAAAATAATTATCACTTCATTAAAAAATATTTGTTCACTTGCAGAAAAGTTGATTTATAATTCTTGTGAAAAAATGTGTTTACACGGATCGAAAATAATAGTCACCCATGTTGTTGATATTATTTATCATCCCATGTTAGCTCTCAAAAAAGCTGCGCAAAATTTCTGACGTGTATTATTTCAACATGGATGGAAAGTAACAAACAAACAGGTTGAAATAAAATTTCACAAAGGTGAGAAATATTATCAGTCCGAGGATTATTCTGTTTTAATCAGTGCGATAAATTTAAAATCCAATTTGAAATTAATTTTCACACAGATGCGAAATAATATTTACACGGGTGATAATTGTTTTCAATCTCTATGAAAATTATTTCTCTCCGGTTGGAAATAATTGTCAACAACCATGATAAATTAGAAATTAGTATCTGTCCAAGTTAAAACTATTTTAACTCGAGTGATTATTATTTACAATCCGATGGCGCGCATAAGTCTGCACAGATTTGCATCCGCCAATCAAACCAAATTTGAATAGAATCGGATTTACAATCCGTGTGGCAATTAACAAAGAACATAAAGTGGTTAAATATTAAAATAAAATGATTCAAAACCCTCAAAATATTCCTTTTCCCCAATAGGTCACCTTATTTAAGATATTCACATGCGGATGCCTGAAGGGTAACGTCGGGAATAGATACCACGTATATTAAACGTCGTGTATACAGGATTTATTAAGTGGTAATTAAATGCCTTTCCAAATCTGCATTATTCATAATCCCTTCCTAAGGATATCTTTGAGCTGCCTTTAGCCGTTTAACACAAACTTCTCCAAATGGTAAAAATCCCAATTCATTTGGCTGCAAGTGACATCTAATTAGGTACATTCCCACGGTGTGCTTTGTGGAAACAATTGTAGGGGATTGCCCCTTATTTGAGGAGTTTTGATTGATCGACATCTTCGTACCTTTTGACGATCATATAAAAATTTAAAAAAAGACACTTATAGGGGGAATCCCCTAAAGTCGGAAATACAAATCGTACAGAGAGAATGTCCCTTTGAGCAAGACATTAATTGTTGAAAGGTATCGAGTCAGTAATATATGAAATTGTTTGTTTTCACTTGCAAAGAAACCATTTAACGGGGAACTTTTATAGCAACGTAAATAGATCCACAGAAAATATTGTGGGAGTAACATTATTACAAGTTTGCGGTAAGGTTAATGACGCTTGTTTTTGTACCATTATTATTATGATGACCAGTGGTCAAGCAAGCTGGCAGACCCGGCGCGGACATCGCCAAGTAAAGACCTGTGTATTTCGAGATCCTAAATTTAACTTTTATTTCAACGTCGTGTCTTGGAGTGAATTATTGGCTTACACTATGATAAATGTTTGTAAAAACATTAAACAGTCTTTTTTTAGCCCTAGATAAAACAGGTCATCAATTATATCCCAAACGAAAACATCTATCATAATTAGTTTGTTATAGATTTCGTGTCATTTATCATTTTGAAATATGTTTGGAACACTATTAAATTGTATAAATAATCAAATTTTCCTGATGTATGATGGTCTTTGAAATGTCACAGATCACCAGAACAGTATTGTAAATAGCATCGCCTTTCTATTTTTAGTATGGGAGAAAATAAAGATAGTCATAATTACACACCCAGCAATGATGTTGTCCGGATTTGTGAAGCTTCAAATTGTGGGGTTTTATTGCCATGCAAATTAATCTTTCTGGACAATCAGCAAATCTGTTTCACTCATAAAGCTACTACAACTGGCTTGTTTTTTCGGGCGTTTTAGTGATTTTTTTGTTATAATATAAAGTCATTTACAATTGTATATTCATCATATTTCCGTTAATGCGTGATTTCCATTTCTATGTCTTTTTGTGAACTAATGTTATTGAATATAATAAGGTGTTATCGCCCACTTAGCCGACATCGGAATAGAACAGTGATTCAAATTACAATGGTAAAGTTTTGTGGCTCATAAAGATTTGTGGCCGATCAGAATCGAGTCTAATTGAATTCTCGGTATTTTACTAATGTTCCTCATACACTGGTGTATTCCGATAAAGTATAAGCATTTTAGCATCGATGTTCTTCATAATAATGAATCTGACAAACGGCATGACGATTCTAATAAGCTAATTAACGCCCACCGAAGTTAAATGGTATATCCCAGCTTTGCTCAGACCACATATCACTTCAGACACGTCTATCGGAGATGCGCTGTTATAATACAACAAACCATGTATCTTACTTTAACGGGGTTTTGCTGACATTCAAATGGCAAATACAACTGCCCGTCTCCTTGAGCGCAGCGCAACTTTATTTTTTTAAAGATCCTCCTGTTTTTTTATATATTAAAACCAGGACCAGTCAAAATGTTTTTTTTTTATAATAATCATGTGCAATCTGTGACATCATAGGTAACATCAATGTGACATGAGCATTGTGAAACTAACCAGCCTGATACTTATCAAGCTTCAGTATAAATTCCTAGAATACCGAAACAGTCAATGTTGTTTCGTTGTAGTGCAGATATGCACACATATACCCGAAAATTGTATTTTGTGTAAGAAAATACACGTCAATAATTGTCGAGACATTTTAACATTTCAGGAAAACACTTTTAATTGTCGTTTACATTAATGTTTGCCTTTGCTTATCATATTTAACCGAAGTAAATGTTGCATTTACAGTGGTCGTTGGGTGGTCGATGGGCTGTGCATTGGGCTGATGACCCCATGTTCGATGTTTCACCGTAAAACAGACTCGAAGCTGCTTTTGATATCGGGGTATTGAAGTATTTTGTGTTGAAAATGGGAATAATTTTAAATTGGGTTCGTCCGGCTGTTCAAGGAATCATCGGGGAGGCAATTGTTTAATGTCAAATAGACAAACAAATCAAGTACATTTATCCTCTGATATATTTATCCTCATAATACCCGAAGCCATGCCATGTATTTCAATAGCCCCATATATACGCTCATAAAATTCTTTTTCGTCATCTCAAACGAACATAAATCATTTATCATTCCAGAATGCGGCTTAGTCTATTTACAATATTGAACTCCCATTCACTATATACAATATACAATCCCATGCCAAGCCACTCTTTACAGTTAAAAGTGCAACCCATCATTAGCCCGGAGCGTGGCTACGGCAAACACAGAGAAGATAGCTCTGAAAACATGTTCCCGGGGCAACATACCCAGGGTCTCCGGTCTAGATGTCAGAATCTCATCCACTATTGAAACATTTCTAAGGCTTTTTAGTGAATGATAAACGACTGAGAAAAGATCGCGAAGAGAATCCTTCTCTACGTCAAGAATTGTAGACATTTTAACATTTCAGGAAACACTTTTAATTATCGTTTACATTAATGTTTGCCTTTGCTTTGCTAGAAATAAGATAATGGCAGGCAAACCAATCACAAGAAGTTTGAGTATTTTTGCCATGTACCATAAATTAAAAAAGTTAAATAAATGCCAGCCAGTTAATGTATTTACCTTTATCAGATCTGGAGTTCGAGAAACAACACAAGACAGTTTTTAACATTTAAGTATGATCGTGATTACGGTCTCTCGCTACACAATATGGATTGAGAAGCAAAGCTCTGTCACAAGGAGTTATGATAACTCCCCATCAATCAAAGATAACAGAATTAAAACCATACGGAGATGAACCAGCGTTCTGAAATACGTTTAGCTTCCACAGTATGGCTCCATTTAACGCTCGAATAACATATACGATCATTACAAGATTATCTGGAAAAAAGTTGATTGCAGAGAAATACCTTCAATGCGATGTTTATATCATATTGTCGTCAAATTGAATAAATGGAAAACAAAAAATATGTTTTAATCAATCTCACTTACGCTGTTTTATACCATTGCAAATAGTATCTTCTCCAATATGTTAATGCTCTAGTCACTGGTATTTCTCCACAACGACGATTCTGTATCGTATTTATATCAGTATAAATGGTAGAAATGTTTTAAAGTTTCGATCGATATCATTTCTCACCCAGCTACATTGTTGGATGTATGGTGTTAGCTATAACGTATTACGGCATTGTCAACAGAAATGTCGACCCTAATCAATGTAACGCGACAATAAGCGGCTCACGGGTAAATTCGCGCCTCGTAATGCAAGGGAGACAACTTGAAATGAGAAAATAATATCATAAAGTTATTTCCCTTTCCGTTGTGCACGCTGTATTAAATTTTTCTCTTAAACACATTCGACAAAACTTTGAAGAAAAAAGTTTGTCGAAGTGAAATGCGCCAGAGTAATTAAACGATGAATGTTGCCAAATTCCCCACACACTTGGAGGGAATTTACTGGTATTTTCACCATGCAGAGCCAATAATATTCTCATTGGAGTTTCTATAGCGAACGAGACTAAAACATCTCTCGTACGCCATGCCAAGCCATCGAGCAGTATTTTTTTCCGCCATAGATCAGCAAATAAAAAAATGCCAATGTATCAACGAGAAAGTAGAATAGATTCTATTTTAGAATGCAGACAGAACATGATCACGATCTCGGATAAGGCACCCTGCAAACTATCGCCAAGGCTGGACGGGCTTAATTTAGATGTTATGTAACGGATGTTAAATAAAGCTGAGTGGTTATTACAACCAACAAAGGTTGCTCTGCCCTGCAATGCATGTTAGTTTGTTTTCATTGGAATGTAATTCACACTGCAGTCGACGAAGAAGTTGTTTTTCTACTGAAGCAATCGCTTCGCCAAAATGCTTTGAATGCGGATAACTTTTTAAACGGCGAATAATAGGGCTTGCTTACAAGCTACCCGAATACTATATTTCTGGAAACAATTTGTTAGTTATTTCATTAAAAGTGCAAAGATTTCAAGATATTAAATAGGAGCTCGCTAAACTTACAGCCTACGACCGAAAGACGACCTGTCGGTGGGTGCTTCGAAAATGTAGGCAATAATATTTGGCAAACCAGTCAATAGTGCTGTGGTAACTGCTATTAAAAAATATGTAAAAGGCGACGTGTATATATTACAGCATAGATTGGTTTAAACGTCTGGTGTACTCTTGTTTCCACACCATCAACATTTGAGACTTGTTCTTTTTCAAATTTGTGAAGTTTGGATATTGATTTTTAAAGCAGAGACTATCAAATGTAAATATTAAAATTGGAAATCTGACGGCATAATTTCAAAACGTGGGGATTTGACATTAAATTAAATGCAGGTAGATACACAATGTCGATTACAAGGCTACTTGATTTGTTTGGTTGTATGACTGGGGTTCAACGTCTTACTCATGGGTATTTCCCTTATAGGCCGACATATTATTCTTTTCACACTGTTGTTTTCTTGGATACATCTGTTTCGGCATTTAACTGGTTGCAGGGTTCTAAACAGACCAATCATACAACATGTATCTATCAGACAAGCTTGTGCTTGTTTACTTGGGGTTTAACGTCGTACTCAAGTGAACCTCAATTATATGACGAAGTGTCCGTTTTATACAGTTCCTTGTTGAAATGGTTTAGTGAAAACCCACCCCTTAGATTATCGGAATCACATCGTGTGACTCACTCAAATATATAAGGTCGACATACGGACTCGCTGATAAGACATCCTGTGACTCACTCCAGAACATACGGTCACTCGAATCAGTGATTTGACACCCTGTGACTCACTCCAAAACATAAAGTCGACAGACGCACTCGAATCAGTGATTGGACGTTCTGTTACTCACTCCAGAACATAAAGTCGACAGACGCACTCGAATCAATGACTGGACATCCTGCGACTCACTTCAGAACATACGGTCGACAGACGGATTTGAATCATTGATTGGACACCTTGTGACTCACTTCAGAACATAAGGTCGACAGACGGACTTGAATCAGTGATTAGACACTTCGTGACTCACTCCAGAACATAACGCGACTGACGGACACGAATCAGTGATTGGAAACCCTGTGACTCACTCCAGAACATAAAGTCGACAGACGGACTCGAATCAGTGATTGGACATCCTGTGACTCACTTCAGAACATGTGGTTGACAGACGGACTCGAATCAGTGATTGGAAACCTTGTGACTCACTCCAGATCATAAAGTCGACAAACGGACTCGAATCGGGGATTTAACACCCTGTGATTCACTCCAGAACATAACGTCGACAGACAGACTCGAATCGCTGATCGGACATCATGTGACTCACTCCATAACAGACGGTTGACAGACGGGCTCGAATCAATGATTGGAAATCCTTTGACTCACTCCAGAACATAACGCGTCTGACGGACTCGAATCAGTGATTGGACATCCTGCTACTCACTCCAGAACATAAGGTCGACAGACGGATTCGAATCAGTGATTGGACACTTCGTGACTCACTCCAGAACATAACGCGACTGACGGACTCGAATCATTGATTGGACATCATGTGACTTACTCCAGGACATAAGGTTGACAGACGGACTAATCAGTGATTGGACATCCTGTGACTTATTCCAGAACATAGGCTTTTTCTTTCAAGGATAGCAGTACTATCGCTGAATGTTTTATTTTTCATATCGTCATTTATTTGGTAGCATGCATGCATGTACATCTTATACGAATTGTATGCTACTAGGTTTGTTTTTCTCATAGACCCGTTCAACATCCTTTTATTTCCCCAAACCATACAAATTTATTTTCGTCCTGTTTATCTTTTTAATCACATTATGGTGCCAAGACGACAGACGGATTCGAATCAGTGAATGGACACCTTGTGACTCACGTCAGAACATAAGGTCGACAGGCGGACTCGAATCAATGATTGGACATCCTGTGACTCACTCCAGAACATAACGCGACTGACGGACTCGAATCAGCTGATCGGACATCATGTGACTCACTCCAGAACAGACGGTTGACAGACGGGCTCGAATCAATGATTGGAAATCCTGTGACTCACTCCAGAACATAAAGTCGACAGATGGACTCGAATCAGTGATTGGACACCGTGTGACTCACTTCAGAACATAAGATCGACAGACGGACTCGAATCAATGGTTAGGCAATTTGTGACTCACTACAGAACATAACGCGACTGACGGACTCGAATCAGTGATTGGACATCCTGCGACTCACTCCAGAACATAAGGTCGACAGACGGATTCGTATCAGTGATTGGACACATTCTGACTCACTTCAGAACATGAGGTCGACAGACGGACTTGAATCAATGATTGGACACTTCGTGACTCACTCCAGAACATAACGCGACTGACGGACTCGAATCAGTGATCGAAAGCATGTGACTAACTCCACAACATAAGGTCGACAGACGGACTCGAACCTGTGAAAATCGAAGTAGGATTTAGTACCATATTCACCCATACTTTATATGTTAGCTTTTTCTTTTAAGGATAGCAGTACTAATCTACGCTGAATGTTTTATTTTTCATATCGTCATTTGTTTGGTAGCATGCATGCATGTACATCTTATACGAATTGTATGCTACTAGGTTTGTTTTTCTCATAGACCCGTTCAACATCCTTTTATTTCCACAAACCATAAAAATTTATTTTCGCCCTGTTTATCTTTTTAATCACATTATGGTGCCAAGACAGATTATTCCTTTTTCCACTCCAGACAGTTTATTATTAGGCAGTTACTTTGGAACATGAAACCTCTTAGTTTTACATGTAGTATGTTTATAGTAATGTCATGGTCAACACTGTGTAGTAGAACATTGGACCTTGTCTTTTTAACTACTTATAGCTTTCAACCTGTGAGTTAATTTACACCTGATGACGATACAGGCATATGTATCGAAACGTGTTCTATCACAAAACAAGAAGTGGTTGTCCAGAAATTGTTTAATTATGTTGCCCCACTTTTAAATGTCGTTCAAAACTTATATTGACCTTATTTTAATAACAGGCAGTAACTGTACAATGTTAACCCAAAATTAATTCAGTAGGGGTTGCAAGAGAAATCCCTGATAAAATTCATAGATTTTTTTTTAAAGACACAGTAGCCACACAACTGTAATTACTATTCAAATTGTATGATTTCTATAAACAAATAAAGGAACCCCCTGTCAGAGGCAGACACATATTCATCTGAATTAATAATTATACAGTATCGCATGCGCTCACCCTCAAGCAGTCTAGAGCTAGTTGCTGTGCCTAACTGTAATAACTGTGACTTTTTGTGATTGCTATGATTGTTTTTATTCTCGTAGAATTGGTAATTATTATGATTATGAATCATCATTATTTTATTGTTCTCTCCGTTTTTGTAAGAAGCTCAATTATTTTTTATCACTTTGTTTCGATTAGTTTTGTCTCTTAAGATTTTCCCCTTATCGGTCACCTACATTTTAGACAATGAGCGCGGAGATCTGTTGATATTCCTTTTCCTTTCGCGGTGTCTTTGGTGTAAAATCTATGACCATGACACACAATATTTATTGCTTTGACCTCTGACCTATGACTGAAAACGAATGAGATTATTGTCCTTGTTGTGGAAAACATATGTACCAACACATACACACACCTCCGCACTGCCCAAAAACCCAAGTATTTTTTCCCTTGACACGTAAATTAAAGAAATTGAAAAACTGAACAACAGACGTGACAATCACTGCAGATAATAACAAAATAAATGAGTTACGAAAGCAGACTGCACCACGGCAGTTGAGACTTGTGGACCCAGCCGAGGATATTTCACGGTCGTAAAAATACCCAATTAACGTCTGCATTAATAACACCACAAAAAATCTCATGCAATAAAATCCACCCATGATTCCGGAAAGGTTATGGCGCCCAAAATGATTCGTAATCAATGCTAAAGGCAAGGCGTCCCCTCCAGCTACAGACACTCCTATCAGAAACGTGGCGACAAAGATACAAATTGGGTCAAAACACGAAATACCAATTATCAAACCAGTTGCGAAGCAAAAATACGTAAAGAACAAGAACATGAAGCTATTTCTGTCCGATGGACAGGTGTCGTAAATGGGAGTCAATATCATACGCGAAAGAAACATAGTGACGGACATCAAATATACGGTCACAAGAGGATTATTGATACCAGCTGATTCCCCGATTGTTGTCAAATTGTTCAAGAAAGAGGAAAAAGCGGAATGTAGTAAAACTGAGCTCCAAAACATCAAGTGAAAGTAAATCGATTTTAACAGAACTTTGACGCCACACGTCGCACCAGATTTATCAAGCTCCAAATTCCTGTCTTCAGATGAATCCATTGATTGGTCTTGACATACATTATTTATGGTTTCATTAAGGTTAGTTCCAGGAATCACATTGTTGGAATCTAGATTAGCAATTGTTCTAACTTGATTCAAGTTTGGAGTCATCTCATCATCCTTGGGAGCTGGCCGATGCAACACCAGACACAAACTCACATTAACAGCTGATAAAATTGAGAGGGTAAGGAAAAACCCACCAAGATTGCCATAAAAGAATATTTCATATAATCCGCAGAGAAAAACTTTCCCGATACCCACTAGTCCACTGTACAATCCGATAATTTTTCCAGAGTGTTTCTCGTCAAAGTTGTTTACACTGATTTGCAAAATTTGTAGCTGAAGCATGTTATTGCTCCAATCTGAAAGACAAATTAAAATAATAACTTATTGATTTACTGGCTTTCTTGTCCCATTTGTATGAGACCGGGCAAAACATTGGAGAAAAAAAATCATATAACATGCATTGATTGATAAGTACCACCTACGCTTGTGGTGTACCGTTGATGACACTATTTTGAAATGCTGCTTGATAAACAAATGTTAAGAAAGGTATAAATTAATATAAAAATAAAAGCCACGAGTCTTTTTTCACTTCTGCCAATTAAGTACTCCATTACTTCATCAACTTAAGTCTGTTTTATTGTTATGGACAATACTACACAAAAACAACTTACTGTACTTTAGTGCTATGGATTGATTGGTTGGTGTTTTACATCACATTCAGTGGTATTTCTGCTACGCTGTGCGGTGAACATATTTTGTTTGATAAAACATGTCAAAATATCGTGTTTAATACTATGTCGACAAGGCGGATGAGGGGGAGCTGGGAGGAGGCCCTTCCAAAGGATCAAAGCGGTTTGCAAGAGCAACCGGCTCTTGGGTCTTACTTATTGATGATTTTGGAGAGAGGGGTTCAACCTCGCAACAGACACAGATGCTTTTCTTCGTGGCATTGGCCTAAGACTGGAATGACCCTTGGACATCAGAGAGGGACGCAAGGCGCCGTGCTTCGATATAAGTAACGTTTTTTTCGGACTTGATCGCTTGGATTCGCTTTTCTTTAAAAGAATGGCTAGTCTTTGGAGGGGTCCATTTGGGCCTCATTGTAATTGGAGCATTCCATAGCGTTGTTGCACACGTGATCGATGTGGTGTGACTGCCAAAGGTTACTTCAAAATTTTCTTTAATTTAAGTATATTAACCGCCTGTTACTGTGTGGTGCCTTCTACACGAATGTCCCCAGAGCCCATTTAGATTACATTTTAAGGACCCCTGCTGTAGTAACAAGGGTTTTGTTCAACGCAAAAGGTGATATTTTAGCTACAAACTATTCATTTTGACTACTTATAACTATGAATTTAGGACAGTTTTCTTTTTTCGTTTATATCCATTTCGTTTTTTTACAATGTTTGTAGGGGGGGGGGGGGGTTGAGAAACCTTTAAAGAGCGAAAAGTTTCAGCACCCATGTTCCCCACCCGCCACGGAGTGCCAACAACGGCGATACCTCCTCAGTGGTATTCAGAAGAGGTAGGTAACGGGGATTCCATGAAGGCTATACTTAAATAAGAAACTTATATCATTATTTTTATCAACCGAGGAAGCCTGGGGAGTATTTTGCATGGCCTGTTGATGTAAAATGGCCCACCCGTTCCCCCACGGGACTAATGCTTTTGATCAATTGATGGATTGGCGTTTTACGCTGTGCTGCAGGGTATTTCACTTACATGACGGCAGTGTATTTCAACAATAATTGACACTAGCACAACCAAGATGTGAAGCGTTTCCATAATGTTGGAAAGTTTATTTTCCTCCAGTGCTAAGTAAAGACAGAATTGGTACTCTCCAAACAAACTGCCCTTAGCCAAAGGGGCCTAATGATTTGGAAGATGCTACACAAAAACAACTTACTTATTAATAGAAGACACAGTCCAATGAGCCCAGGCAATTGGGAGAGCCAATCACGATAGAAAGTTCCAGCATAAATCAGCACACAAGACGTTGGCGTAACGATTAAGGATATAGCGTACGTAACCCGGTAACCAAACCGTGACGTCACGATTGGCTGCAGGAAGCATAATCCCACTCCAGCCACGCCAATCGAAGCAATCAGTTCAACTGAAAAGAAAAAAAGGTCTTAAAGCGGATAAAAGAACAATCAAATGACATCAAAAACACAAAATCTCGTAGAGAGTGGTTAACTATAAAGGCTATAATCCAAGGTGAACCGTTAAAATAAGTCCGTATAAACTTTCTGTTTTGCAGAAGGCATTCTCCTCTTTGTGTTTTTGTTTCATTTTGGGTTAAACATTGTGCGCAATGGTATTTTACTCATTTGATTACAGCTTGTCAATTTAGCAATGTTCCTTGCTTTAAATAGGGCGGAAAATCGAAACTAAGTAAACACTACCTCCGTGATATCGCGCCAGACAAACTCGAACCCGTATAGATTAGTAGGCAGACACGCTAACCACTAAACATCGGCCTCGAGTCCAGAAAGGGTCATACTCAGCCTAAACGAACACAGAAACATAATGGTTTGTCGTCTTTAATGTGCAGCGTTATGAATACATTTCTACACCTACGCAACAGCGGTAATTTAACGGGATCCGATTCAGTCAATAATATGCTGTAACGTGGAGAATATATAAAGTGACGTTACCTTTAATTATCGTTGATTAGTTTCCCCTTTGGCGAAAGACAGTTTGTTTGGATGACAACAATCATGTATTTAATTAACACAGGAGAGAGATAAACTTTCCAACATTTTCTCAAAAATGAACAGTTTATTGTTGTGTTAGTGGCAATTAGTATTGAAATAAACCTCAGGAATATGCTAATCCTAAAGCATGACGTAACACAGCAATCAGTCGTTGATTGATCAAAGACGGTCAGACTGAATTAATGCAAAATAGCCAGGAATACTTGTCTTTTATGCCAAAGGACCGATGGTCAAGACTTAACAATCGCCTATCTATGTGCTTACGGCCCTCGGCCGTGGCTTAGTGGAAGCGAGTGCGCTTATGCCTAGTTCACACCAACGGCGAATGCTGCGCTTTAAATCGGCGAGCAAAGCGCCATGATTTTTGTTAACTTTTCCGATCTTCTAAGTAATGTTACGCTCTGATACGAATTGGTTACGCTTTG
>JAVFBX010070657.1:0-16857 GCA_034783855.1 Mopalia kennerleyi | reverse complement strand
AGCAGCTCATTCCATAATACATGTGTTGTTAACGTGTCGCATTTGTGATTTAAGCATTTATCTTTGATATCAACAATTTAAAAATGTTCTAAAGTGCCTTGAATAATACAAAATTGCTTTCGCCACCTCGCGTTACGCTGGTCACCTTATTCTTATTCCGACAATTTTTCGAATACTAAAGTATTCAGGCTTTACCAAACAATATCCCCTTTGTTTTCCAAAAATGTTGGATCTGATTACTGAAGATTATTAATTTAAAAAGCAATGCTCATTAGAAAAATGAACCAATGTTTACCTTATATGTCTTCTTGTTTTTATTCAAAAGCCCCATCTCTTCTATACGTGATTAGTACAACGTCCTAATCCAGGTCCTATAAAACTTGTTTTTTCACGTCATTTATTTTTCGTCTTGGTTCTCAGTTTAATAAATTCCCGCGGAAAATTTAAAAAAGATTTAGTTCTTAGATTTTAATGGGGGAAAATTGTTTGCTAATTACATGGAAACCAAAAATGCACAAAGATGTGCGGTTAATGGTGGAGCTGGGTATTATGGGGAATTTATACTACGATCCATGTTCAAAACGAACACAACTCATTAGTTTCCTTGTGTTGTTGTTAACAGCAGGTAAAACTGATACCACATTTAATTTGCATCTCCATATCCACACAATACTATTCAAGCTGGAACAAATCTGGTGCCCATGTGGATAATAGCCACCTATCATAGTAGATCATTCTATTAGCTATATACAAATAACAGATTTTATGTTATTACAAATTCTCAACAAAAGTAATCCATGATTCGAGCAGGGTATGTTTTTGTATTTCCAACAACACACAAGCCAAACCAGTGTGATATCAGTGAGGTAACAGCGGAGATCAAATAAGTCAAATCATTTACAAATTTAAATGATACCAAAGACTGGTAAAAGGTAAAACTATATTTGACTTTCCGAAAAAATATCCTTCACTTTTTCAGCTTTCTTGTTTGTATCTTTTAAGATAAAGTTAAGCCCCTTTAAGGTTCGTAGATTTAGAATTAAGAAACCAGCGAAAACCTTTGCACTAAATGACATGGTTGCTAGAGCGGATTGTCGCACAGGTGGGCTGGTGAAATCAGGTGGAATATTTGGTAAGTCGAGTTCCTACTGTGTCGGAGAGCAGCACAGTAGAGCCAGGCATGCTAACTTGGTCATGGAGTATCCAAGACACAGCGTGCTTCCTCACTTCGCTCCATTTGAGTTTCAGTAATATCTTGATTTCAAAGCTCCGTTGTGTTGTTAGGACAATCGCTGACCTCCCTTTGCTTCTCGGGGACAGATGTATCGGATTTGCCCCTCAAACGTTCCCAGGTTCGCTGGACCCGTTCCCCGCTGTCATCTACGGGCAAGATTGTTTGTTAAGCGGATTAATTAAAACGTGTTGACCGCTCAGTGTAGCAAACTTCCACACTTGTTAAAATGAGCAGTGGAAATAGCTTGTACCGGAATGAATATGAAGTTAACAGAAAGATTTTGACATTTGACAGAAAAGTACAATAATCTTTATTAAAAGAATTTGCAATTTCAGATGTGCGTCATCGCATTTATTCAGTTCGAACGATGACATTCAATTAGGGGCACGATGCATTATCTCTTTACATGCATGTCGTGAACACTTCTCTTAAAATGATAGAAAATTGTTGATACTCCATATTATGGGAAAACACTATCTTAGTCACCATATAACCTGATAGTTAGGCAGGTTAAAAACGCAGTTATGCGTTAAGTGGCCTTCAACTGACCGTTCCTGATTCAGGCTTACAAGGCGACTAATAATGTCACCTTGTGAAGCGTTGCACTTTTATGCACAAATCCTAAATAGTGATTAAAGTTGCAAAGTTTAGGTCCAGTACACTATTTACAAAGGCAGTTATATTTCAAAATAGACCAGGCTACACTCTCTACATGAAAACGCTATTTTCTTGACTACAGAAACATCACACGAATACAATTTTACATTGCTATTTATATTTTGCTTTTATTCAGCGCCTTGATGATAATCAAATTAATTATCCCAAGGCCTGGTTCTGATAGAGATAGACCAGCATCACTGAATGTTCCTTGCCATTTATGCCTCAGCAAATCCATTTCAATCAAACGAACTAAACAGTTGTGTTTTACAGTTACTTTTAGTCATATATTACATGCGTAGAAATCTGTTACCATAATTCTACTGTCTCTTCCCGAGCCAATGCAAGTAAACCCTCTTTAAATGGTATTGTTCTTCCCTTTGTTAACGTTTTTTCTTTTTATGATCTCTTGCGGTTCGAAGTTTGTTCAATGCACCATTTTGTTTTCTCCTAGCGGTTGAAATACTGTCAGCTGTTATGATGGATGTGCTGATACTCTTGTTATTCGATACGGTTTTAAGCCGTGATGTACGACTAGACTATGAAAAGACTCTAGATTGAGGCATCTATTGAAAGTAAGACTGGAACAACATTACTGGCAAATGTTATTTTAACGTTGTTTCTGTAACGTTACGTGCAGGTTGGCTATACCAAATGAAGGATTTAACTGCGTATTGTCGGTGTTCTGACACGTGACACCCGATCTACCCCGCGGACAAAACTCTGGTTCAAATCTGGCACAGGTCAGTGGACAGCACTCGAGTAAATATTAGTCCTACCAACAGAATCTGTCAGCCGTCTGAATTTTCACATGTGCGTGCCCATACTCAATATATAGTCGGTTTTGGTATGAAAGTCAAATAAGATATATCTATGTTTATGATAACAACGTATGAGATTTAATAGCTTCAGCAACATAAACATGTCGCATTTGACGGTACTGTCAACACCGTGCGCCTCTGACCAGTTTGATCAAGCGATACCTGTAACTGTGACTATAGAAGGATACTAGATACAGTGTCCGATATGTCAGCGGGACAATACAGGAGAGGCTAGCGGAATGCAGACTTCGCCCATATCATATAGAACAAGTGTTGAATCTGAAAATTATAAAAACATCAGTTGGCTACTTCCCTGAATGTTCGCTTTTCTAAAGAACGTATCACAACAAAGAATTTATACAGCAGAACTTATACACAATTTAAGGCTTGTTCGGGCTTTGACAGCGGCTGAACGATGTGCAGGCAGAGTCATTTAAAAGGAATTAAGTGATTTGTATCGTGCTTGTAGCATTTACCTGTATTTGCAAAATGTAAAATTGCAAAACACAGCAATGAAAAATAATGATCGCAATTTTATTATTCAATATGAAATAATATGATACGACCAGAAATCTGATAGTTTTGATAACTATATCAAAATATCATCTTTAAAAGTTCGGTTTTTAATTAATGAACTTTAAGTGAATAAACTAACTATTGAACTGAACATTATGTCAGTCACTAACGGAATGATAGCTTTGGGCAAATCACATGGCCATACATACATACATACATACATACATACATACATACATACATTAATCTAAAGTCCCATTGATAAATTTTTTGTGTATGTTTTCAAATTCATTAACAAAAAAATATTCAAAGCCATTAATTTCTCATTCATGTTGTCACTTTTTTTTACGTTTTTAAAAATTAGCTTGAAGTGATACATCTACTGGTGGGTTGAATGAAGCCTTTGTTCAGAAACATTGTTTAACGCTTCAATTCATTTGCATTTTCGATGTTTTCAAGTTTCAAAATACGTCCATTGTGTTAAGTTATTCGTGTGTGAAGTTACAAATTAGCGAATTTAAGAATAAGTTATCTCTTATTTAACGCTTTTCCTTTTTCAATTTGTGCGGTCATGAGAAGAACAAAGAATTATGCAATGTGTATCGGAGTGAAGAGGATGTGGGTTAATACCACCCTTTGTCGAACATTATTCAGTTTATTTGTAATCTTAATTATACACTTTTACGATGGGATTATTTTAATTAATACGACATAAAACCATTCATCCAGCTAATAATAGATTCGTCTGAATATGCATGCGACTTCACACCTTGTGGTTTATATGTATTATGAGGTATTTTAAGGGGTTTAGGGGAAGTGCGCTCGGCTTGTTGTGACTGCGGTGGTATTGTTTGTTATTTCCGGATAACATGCTCTTGATTAAACCAGGGAGACTAGACTTTTACCTGATATTACCTTACGTGAATTTGTAGAAGTATTATACTGCATAACTCCAGTTAGAAATCTGGGTTGGTGGATTGTGTCGTCTTTCAGGTAACTCGTGGTTGGTGAATTAGTTTGGGTTGTCCTCCAGTTAATTCTGTTTGGTGGATTAAATTGGTTCGTCCTCCAGGTAATTCGAGGTTGGTGGATTAGATTGTGTCGTCCTTCAGGTAATTCGTGGTTGGTGGATTAGTTTGGGTCGTCCTCCAGGTAATTCTGTTTGGTGGATTTAATTGGGTCGTCCTCCAGGTAATTCTGTTTGGTGGATTAGATTGGGTCGTCCTCCAGGTAATTCTGTTTGGTGGATTAGATTGGGTCGTCCTCCAGGTAATTTTGTTTGGTGGATTAGATTGGGTCGTCCTCCAGGTAATTCGTGGCTGGTGGATTAAATTGTGTCGTCCTCAAGGTAATTTAAGTTCGGTGGATTAAATTGTGTCGTCCTCCAGGTAATTTGTGGTTGGTGGATTAGTTTGTGTCGTCCTCCCGGTAATTCGTGGCTGGTGGATTGAATTGTGTCGTCCTCAAGGTAATTTCTGTTCGGTGGATTAAATTGTGTCGCACTCCAGGTAATTCGAGGTTGGTGGATTAGATTGCGTCGTCCTCCAGGTAATTGGTGGTTGGTGGATTAGATTGTGCCGTCCTCAAGGTAATTCGTGGTTGGTGGATTAGATTTTGTCGTCCTCAAGGTAATTCGTGGTTGGTGGATTAGATTGTGTCGTCCTCAAGGTAATTCTTGGTTGGTGGATTAGATTGTGTGGTCCTCAAGGTAATTCGTGGTTGGTGGATTAGATTTTGTCGTCCTCAAGGTAATTCGTGGTTGGTGGATTAAATTGTGTCGTCCTCAAGGTAATTCTTGGTTGGTGGATAAGATTGTGTGGTCCTCAAGGTAATTCGTGGTTGGTGGATTCGATTTTTGGTAAATTGATTAGTTTGTGCCGATACAAAAGTAAGTCTTGTTTAGAGCATTAGTTTGTCCTGACATCAAGATTATGCTTTTATATATTACTAGTTTGTGCTATCTACCAGGTTATTCTTGGCAATTAAAGCAGTTTTTGTTATTCTTCTCTAGTTTTTTTTTCGGAAAGTGGAATTTGTGTGCTGTCCTGGTAGTTATTCTTGGTTGGTGGGTTAGTTTCTGCCGTCTTCGATATATTCTTGGTGGGATAGTTTCTGCCGCCCTCGATGCCAGTTGTGGCAGGTGAATTAGTTTGTACTGTTCTCGTTGTTATTTTGGGAGAGAAGATAAGTTTGTGTTTTCCTCATTTATTATTGGGCCAGTTAGTGCTGTCAACTATTTTTCCTTAGTAGTAAGTGTGATTGTCAAGTCCCAAAAGTCATTCTTGGTAAATGGGTTGGTTTGTTGTGTCATCGAAGTTATTGGAGTAGTATATTTATCCTCGAGGTTTTTCCTGGCTTATGGATAAGTATGTGATATTCTTGCGGGTTTTCCTGGTTTATGGATTAGTATGTGCTATTCTTGCGGTTTTTCCTGGTTTATGGATTAGTATGTGCTATTCTTGCGGTTTTTCCTGGTTTATGGATTAGTATGTGATATTCTTGCGGTTTTTCCTGGTTTATGGATTAATATGTATTATCCTCGCGTTTTTTGCCTGGTTTATTGATTAGTTTATGTTATTCACGCAGTTTTTCCTGGTTGGTGATTTAGTTTACGCTGTCCATGAGGAGGTTATTGGTTGCTCGATTAGTTTGTGTTATCCTCGAGGTTGTAATTGGTTGGTGCATTACCTTGCGCTGCCATCGAGGCTGTTACTGGTTGGTGGATTAGTTTGCGCTGTCCTCGATGTGTTATTGGTTGCTTTTACTTGTTGATGGATTTGTTTGTGTTGTCCTCGAGGTTTTTCCTGGTTGATGGATTAGTTTGTGTTGTTCTCGAGGTTTTTATTTGTTGATGGATTAGTTTGTGTTATCCTCGAGTTTTCCTGGTTGATGGATTACTTTGTGTTATCCTCGAGGTTTTCCCTGGTTGATGGATTAGTTTGTGTTATCCTCGAGGTTTTCCCTGGTTGATGGATTAGTTTGTGTTATCCTCGAGGTTTTCCTGGTTGATGGATTAGTTTGTGTCGTCCTCGAGGTTTTTCCTGGTTGATGGATTAGTTTGGGTTGTCCTCGAGGTTTTCCCTGGTTGATGGATTAGTTTGGGTTGTCCTCGAGGTTTTCTCTGCTTGATGGATTAGTTTGTGTTATCCTCGAGGTTTTCCTGGTTGATGGATTAGTTTGTGTTATCCTCGAGGTTTTCCCTGGTTGATGGATTAGTTTGTGTTATTCTCGAGGTTTTTCCTGGTTGATGGATTAGTTTGTGATATCCTCGAGGTTTTCCTGGTTGATTGATTAGTTTGTGTTATCCTCGAGGTTTTTCCTGGTTGATGGATTAGTTTGTGTTATCCTCGAGGTTTTTCCTGGTTGATGG
Organism: Mopalia kennerleyi; assembly: GCA_034783855.1. NCBI lineage: Eukaryota > Metazoa > Mollusca > Polyplacophora > Chitonida > Mopaliidae > Mopalia > Mopalia kennerleyi. Next base: position 10,259 of record JAVFBX010070657.1, on the reverse strand, counting down.
ATTAGTTTGTGTTATTCTCGAGGTTTTTCTTGGTTGATGGATTAGTTTGTGTTAATCTCGAGGTTTTTCCTGGTTGATGGATTAGTTTGTGTTATTCTCGAGGTTTTCCCTGGTTGATGGATTAGTTTGTGTTGTCCTCGAGGTTTTTCCTGGTTAATGGATTAGTTTGTGTTATTCTTTGGTTGATGGATTAGTTTGTGTTATTCTCGAGGTTTTTCCTGGTTGATGGATTAGTTTGTGTTATCCTCGAGGTTTTTCCTGGTTGATGGACTAGTTTGTGTTATTCTTCAGGTTTTTACTGGTTGATGGACTAGTTTGTGTTATCCTCGAGGTTTTTCCTGGTTGATGGATTAGTTTGTGTTATCCTCGAGGTTTTTCCTGTTTGATGGATTAGTTTGTGTTATCCTCGAGTTTTTTCCTGGTTGATGGATTAGTTTGTGTTATTGTCGAGGTTTTCCCTGGTTGATGGATTAGTTTGTGTTATTCTCGACGTTTTTCCTGGTTGATGGATTAGTTTGTGTTATCCTCGAGGGCTTTCCTGGTTGGTGGATTAGTTTGTGTTGTCATTGAGACTGTTATTGGTTTGCTGGATTAGTTTGCGCTGTCCTTGAAGTTCTTATTATTATGCTGTCGTCGATGTTTTTCCTGGCTAGTGGAGTAGTTTATGCTGTGGTCGAAGTTCTTTGCTGGTGGCTTGGTTTGTGCTATCCCTGGTGATGCTGGTGGATTGGTTTGTGCTATCCCTGGCGATGTGGCAACTGACGTATTTTGCGAAGTCCATGATGTTATTTTTTAATACTAGATTAGTTTGTGTTGTCCTCGAAGTATTGGTCGGTGGATTATTTTGTGAAGTTCTCAAAGGTGGCAAATGGATAAGTTTTTGCTGTCCGTTAAGGGATTCTTGGTTGGTGGATTATTTTGTGCTGTCATTTTGTTAGTCGTGCTTGGTGGATTAGTTCTTTCTCTTTGTCACTCGGTTATTCAGTCAGATGACCCAATCGAAACAATCACTGTACAAATAGTTGACAAGGTTTGTCACATTGATTGACCGCAGTAGTTCTGTATTTCTATATCTGACAAGTTGTCTTACTCACAGTGTATGTTCCTCTTGTTAAAAAACAAGAGGAACATCTGCTTTTTAGACTATAAACCTAAAAGTTCCAGGTATACATTTTTAACGTTTTAATACAGATTGATCAAACGACTGCGGATGCCATGTCGATTATTCTTAAGCTGTATTGTCAGTATATCATAATTATCAGATGTGGCGTTAAGTTTGCGAAAGATCGTTATCTTAAATATCCGATGACAAGGTGTTGTAAACAAGAAGCTGCGGTATAGAGATACTCTATAAAAACACTACAAAGACAAAATAAACATCCTCTTGTCAAAGTCTCAAAACGATTGTTTTAATTTGTTCTGGTAGTTAAGTTTACATGCCTTGCTCAAGGGAGGTTTATGAATATATTGTATGTAGCCTTAACTAGCTTTGATATATAGATACACGGGCTTTAGAAAAAATAGTTCGTATAGCTGGAGGTGGTTCGTATACATTACGGTACAAATCCTAATTTTCCAACTTGGTTTTTAGATTTAATATTGGTAACACGTTCTCGCTGGACCTTTGTCATACGTCTTTATTCGGCCTACATGATTATACATCTTTCCTAAAACCAAGTATTTCCAGGTAGGAGAAATATGTAAATGATATTTTATTAAATGCATTAATCAACTTTTTGTCAAATACTTAGGGAATATACTGTATATGAAAAGGAAATTTGTATTAATTGATAGTGACTGTCTGCAATCTGTTGACTCATAAAGGGCTATGTCTGGAGACACCCATGTTATCTTTGATCTTATTGTCTGGGTAAGTTAACTATCACCGTCTCACAAATATATCGACAAAATCAGCAACATCGAGCATGAAGCTGCATAATAATAAAATAAACCTCAAGAACAAATCATGGTAGCCATCTTGAATGTTTAAGTCCTAATAAGACAGCATATTTAACTTTAGTTCCTTTTCATCGACAAATAAAATAGACATTTTCTGTATCCTCGTTCTATAGACTTTTATATACATTTATCTTATTTGTATGGCATTATTTGTCAGTCTAAAAAAAAAAACACCATTTATTTATATGTCTATGATCTAATGATGACTCACCAACGATGTTACGGTTGAATACTGGTTTATTCAACCAGGGATGACGGGGACACTTAAGGGAAGAAGACAAGCTCAAAAGTTGGAGTAAACATGCATAAAAGAACAGTTGTTAAACATAGAAGTCTGTCCACATGGCATATTTTTTGTGCCTCTATAACCTATAAATTACAACTTAGTAATTATTCGCCAACAATTCTTCACAAAAATTATTTGTGTGTGTATCATAAATAGCCACATTGTATTTTTGTGGTATTGTAGCAATATTTCTTTTTTCTAAACAAGCGAGGGTTTGATGTAGCTCTCACGCGATAATAATACAAATGTTCGCACATTGGCGGCTCATGCAGGATCTCAAAAGGCAATTAGTTGCAAATAGCCAACTTAACCGCTGATAGCGGATTATAGATAATTAGGCAACACGGCCCCTACCGCTTGCCGTCGTCACAGATAGTGAATTACAGATATGCATTTTATGCGCCCTTATGTCATCTAGTAGAAGATTCATTCACTAAAAGCAGATAATATATATGCATTTAAAACGGCCTGATGCTGTCTATTAGCGGATATAATGACTGATATATCGGTTTAGAAATATGCATTAAAAACGATCTGATGCCGTCTATTAGCAGATCGTATCATTGATAGCGGATAAGAGATATGCATTGCAAACGATCTGCTACCGCCTATAAGCAGATCCAATCACTGATAGCGGATTAGAGATATGCATTTAAAACGATCTGATGTCGTCTAATGGCTGATACAATCACTGATAGCGGATTAGAGATATGCATTTAAAACGATATGATGCCGTCTATTAGCAGATTCGATTTCTCATAGCGGATTAGAGATATGCATTTAAAACGATCTGATGCCGTCTATTAGCAGATCCTATCATTCATAGCTGATTAAAGATATGCATTGTAAACGATCTAATGCCGTTTATAATCAGATCCAATCACCGATAGCGGATTACGTCTTGCTTAGCCCCTTAACACCTGTTGTATTTAGTCTATTATGCAGAATAATATAAATATGTACCATATATATTTATATATTTTGGAAAGCAAGAGAATACTCAGGAACTTACTCAGGAACATAATAAACTTTGAGCTCTATGAAATGAACCGCACGCTGGTAGTTGGAATGAGGCAGAAATAAATATCTAACTGTATTTACATTTCCCATCTCGGCGTAAATATGTTGATATTCAAGCTTGCAAACAATAAATGTCCAACTGAACGTCATCAATATATCTCAAGTCTCGTTGTTAATATTGGTCTTCTTTCTTGGAGGCATTTCTATTTCTTATAGGCCTGAACTTTGGCATGTTAGCAGGTAGTTTGAGTAATCAATCAAGGATATCCACTCAATGTGAATTCCACCTAATCACCTGCCTTTTTCTATATACTAGAGTTCTTGTGCTCATTTTGCCCATGGTGGGTAAATAAAAGCCACATAATGACATGGACTGGTTTTAAGCCCTCGATATACATTTAACAAAGCCAGGCGTCGTGATGTAGCAGATTTGATCACTGATAGCAGATATGCATTCAACACAGCCCGATCTCATCTAATAGCATATTTAATAACTGATAGCCGATAAGAAATAAACACGGGGTACCGGCATCCAATCCAGTATAAATGTAATACTACGCTGAGCAGTCGGCACCACAGTACAACTTATCTACACCTTCCAACTACTCCGGTAGGTTCATATCATTATACGAATTTCCCCCCGTTATGTACATTGTTATGTAGGAAATTCGACAAAAGTCGAGCGATTCTTGAGGCACATCCAGGTGCGTGGGAGATGCCCCGTCGAACTCTATCACAACAGATACATTTATTTCCTTTGTGGAATTTAATTCGTTCGGAAATTGGGCTCAACATATTTTATTCTTTGTTAATTTTCATTGGCCCAATTTTGTCATAGGCAGTATGAATTGACTCATTGTGATAGAAAGGACAACGAGACCTGTCGGATTGATATATGATATGTCATCAATAATTTCACGTCTTCGGTTGGCAGTAAGAAAATCATCTTTAGATTGATATAATTACAGATGCAATAAAAAATACATGAAAGGTAATTTGTGGAAGAATAGATCGTCTTAGCGTAAGAAAGGAGAGGAATGTCTTTTGGGGCTTAACTGGTTTTACATATTGAGAGAATGACCTGCCCTCTACTATAACTATGATTCACGCAGATTATGCAATGTTTATCCGAGGGATATTTTGAAAACATTCCACATCCAAGCCTATTAGCCCCTCAAATTCCAGAGTAAAATTAACATAAGTTTAAAAGTCGTTATCGGAATACTCAATAGGAGTCACAGAGTACAGAGCTGCTCAATACATATTTTATGTCTCGAAAGAAAACTCGTAATTTTTTGTTTGAACAAAATTGCTTAGGAAATCTATCTATAACAGTCGTCTCTTTAAACAGTTAATTGCAAGGAAGTTCCCTTCGTTTTAACCAGAGTGTTTTTGTAAACTAACTTATGTTTTAAAGTGATATGCAGTTCAATATTGGTGAAAGCCATCCCAAAGATTCTTACTTATAACAAGCAAATCTTTCTTGATTTTGTTTACATGTTAATTATGGTTGTATTCTACTTGAATTGTCTATCTTTCTCTGTATCACTAAGCTCCATAGAAGCCAATTTAACAATAACTTTTCCAAATCTAAAAAGAACCCAAATTTTTCAGAATTGGCTATAGCGGTGAAGGCACTTTTTTCAGACCCTACAGTCCCTACACCATATTGGCCGCCTTAAGATCCTTCCCTGATTCAATTCCAAAGAAAATAAATGATCTAAATAACTTTCTAAAAACTGGCCAACGCAATGCCCAATTTCATAGAGCTATTCACCAGGCAAATTAAGCCCGGAGATGATTGTCTATTATTTGCTTGTTCTATTAAATCTAGACATCCGTGCACTTTTTCTGTTTTTCCTATTTCTTTGGTTCCCTCCACTTCAATCCCCTCCTTCTCAGTCTGCTTCTGGCACTTCATCGTGTACCCCTTCTTTACAACTGGATCATCTTCTCCTCCCTGACCTAGAACTTCATCCCCGTCTCGTAGAGATGTAAGAAGGGGAGACGAATGTTTAAGTCTAGGAGAAGATAGTCCTGGTTGTAAAGTAAGAGAAGGTGGAAGGGTACCTTCTCACCATGTCTTTCCACATCCTCCCAGCCTGGCCCTTCCTCTCTGCCTCCTACATCATCTCCAGCACCTTCCTCACGCCGTACTGGTCGTTCCTATTCTGATGCCCTGAAATCCCCACCATGCAGAAACAAAAAAAAAATAAAAAATCTAATAAGATAAAAAAAATTGTAAACAATACAATTATATAATTACGGGATTCTTCAGAATCAATTTAGACTCGGTAATCGAGATACATTGGCTAGAACAAACAGGTACAGAACCGCCAATTTTTAGAAAAAGACATTTACAAAAAGAACAAATCGGTTTATGTCCCAGTTTCTGACCCCGAAATAAGTCCCAGCACTAAAAAACACCATAATCTCGCCACGTCTGCAAGCTGAGCCAAAATCTCAATATAGCAATTAAAACCAGCTCAAAAGGGCCAGCTACATCATTACGGAGACAATGACTGTCAACTAAGTAATCCTGACCATTTTATAAAAGCTAGATAGACCTATAAACCCTATTTGGCCAGAAACCGTAGGTATTTCACTGAAATAATTCTATCTTTAGAGGATCATCATTTCCTGAGAACAAACAAGGTGATTATCTACTCGGAGGTCGAGACTCTAAAACTGACTATTCTATTAGCAAAAAGTTGAATGTTGTTGATAATATTACCAATGATATCGTCCATATAGATTAATAAGAACAGGGGTACCAAAACAGAGCCTTGGGGAACACCTGCTGTCACACGATTTAGGTTTAATCTCGAACCTGGTAATACATCACGCTATACGGCGATCGAGGAGAAAACTTGTAAACCAGTTTAACAATTTTTTTGTTCCAAGAAATTGGGCGATAATAAGTTACTATGCTTGGATCACTTGATTTAAATATCGGCGTCACATTCACTATTTTTCAGTCAGATGAAAAAGTGCTGGTGTGCAAGGAAATATAACCGAGATAAGTTATTCGTGATGATATCACCCTGATATTCACAGATAACCTTAGGACTCACATAGTCTGGTCCAACCATTTTATCGTGGGCGTTTATAAACTATATCACTTTAGTGGCAGCCATTATTATCCGTTAAGTTAGGAACAACGTGGAAAACTACTCATTCAACAAATTGGCATTTGAGGTTTTTCAACTTGATTGTTACAGAAGGATAATGTGCGGTCCTTCACAGCTCGAGTCGACAAGAACGTACAAAGTGCGCTCACAGATCCCTGATTGTTACATAATGATAATGTGCGGCCCTTCACAGCTCTAGCCGACAAGAACGTACACAGTTCGCTCACTGATCACTGATGGTTACAGAATGATAATGTGCGGCCCTTCACAGCTCTAGCCAACAAAAACGTACAAAGTGCGCTCATTGATCACTGATGGTTACAGAATGATAATGGGTGGCCCTTCACAGCTCTAGCCGACAAGAACGCACAAAGTGCGCCCACTGATCCCTGGCTATTTATATTGGCAATTTTTTAAAATTTTATCTTGTAATAAATTGGGTTTTTTAAATTGGTTTACAAACGATATCCGAAACAGGTTCACTGCAAAGGAAATAAACCAGGTCATGTCTATATGCCGCGGCCGTATATCTGGATGTCTGAAAACAATTTTGTCAGCACCAGTTAAAGTTTGGATGAAGAATTATAAGTAAACCTTGTTCTTGTAATGCTCGAGAAATTGACATTTTGATATGGGAGGACATAAACAATTGTCTTTCCCTTTAACTCTGGTTTGTGCGTCCTTGAAGGCACGGTAGGAAATGAAGATAGGCTTAATGCGATCTTTTTTCCGCCTTGTCTCGTTAAAAAGGTATCAACCAGACGGCGTACAAAGAAGCAACAATACAGTCTTAACATCACATGATATGGATGTATATAATGGTTATTTGTAAATGTTGAAACAATAGTATACATATCTTGATTTGTTGGTTATGAAAACAGTTAACCATTAAGCTTCATATAGCTTTAACGTCGTCTAATAATAATTGCCCAAAGCAACTCGAGACAAAGATCTATAAAGACACAGGACTCATAGATGTTATCTATAGAGAGGGTATATCGGTTTGAACTAGTCCATTTGACTGTACCAGTGTGGCGCTTCTGTTGCGATATTTGTATAAACGGTTGTAACCGGGTTAGAGCCCCTGTACAGCCATGCGTATTTCTGCACTACATGTATATACATTCTACAAATTAATCATACCAGCGCAAGGATGTCGATTATATTTATATCTATGTATTTCTACATGGATATTGAGACATACAGTATATGAACTTCACTGACCAATACAATGAATACCTAATTGATTGTCAAAAGCTTTTATTAAGAATGACGTTCGTCACAATTAATATCACAAAAATGTTGTATATTGTGACCTCGCGATTTCGTGGATCAGCGAACAATCGATTTTTTTTAAACTAACTACAGTAAGCCAACGTTAGATGATAGTTTGTGCAGTTCTACTGCTTCGTATGCTATCTTGGCACATTCATTTTATAATTGTAAAATGTGTTGCTAATTTAACCAGCTTATTCATAGCGCACCTTAACATCGCCGTCCGTGACACACAGGTCACTGGCAAAACATGTCATTTGCCGTATTATTTTCTTGTTTGACTGATTGCTTGTCTCTAATACCAGTATTTTTTCTACTCTTATCTTAAGTAATCGCTTATTAATTGTTATAAAGCCGATTGATATATTAGATACATTTGCATAACTTGGCTTTAAAATAAGTTAATGTATATAGTTAGTGTCGATTGATGCGCAACGCTATAGGAGACAGCTTTATGTATACTTGTACCTTAATTGAGAGCAAAGCAAAGCGCTCAGCTCTCAAGTAAGCCTTTTGTGCAAAACCAAAATGAAAGCCACAACCGTAGTATTGGTAAAAGCGATCCAGTCGGAAATGGTCAAGTTTCGAGTTAAAGCGCTGATAATATATGTTGAATGTTACACTCTAGTTTTGACAATTTGTTCAACTTTGTTAAACATTTTAGCGATGAAAAATCTGGACAAGAAAACACAAATGTAAGACCTATTTCCACACTCGGTAAAAAACACTAATAAAAAAAGATTAGATTCAGTTACGTAACATTCCGACAGTGCACACAATGCATGCAAATCGCAGTTAAACATCATGGCAATAAGGACAGATAAATATGTACGTGGTGGAAATTAACAAAATATAACAAATGGATTTTTATCAAAAAGCATTTTATTTCTCAGAGATATCGTTTTGCCTTAAAAATCAATGAAATTCAACGCTTGGGTAAAACTTATAAAGTTGTTAGGCGCCCTTTTTACCATGCAGTCGTGTTTATGTTAAATGTGACAGTTTATTGTTGAGAGCTTGCCAATCTAGTCGGATTTGGAATAATGTTCGTATTTTTTAGTTTTTAGTTTTTTACAATTCAAATAAGTCGTTGGGAAATTTTCAAAAACAATGGAGATCTGTGATACACGTCACAATGCAGTGTATGCAAATACAATTGGATTCCTTTTAGGCCGCGATTAACTAAATTTATATAAAAAAAGTAAGTTCACTGAATTCTGTAGATTGTACTCATGTCATCTTATTGCTCTGTATTCCGATATATTTCGAATGTCCCAAAAGGAGATAAAATAGTCATATAATCGTACATTCTATATGCCTTTTCCAATAAAAGCTCATCCCAACCTAAAACTCGATTTTGTTGTTGTCGGTTTCTTCTTGACAAAAAAATAAACAAACAAAGACGCTAATAAAGTCTATCATGATGGGTGCGTCCTGTGACGCCGTGAATTACCTCGCGAGACCAAAGTTGTCATGTAATGGGACTTTTTGGACACTTGGCTTTATGCCAACTCATGCTGTATATTACGCAAACTGGCAGGGTAATATAGAATTATATGAATTGTGTACCGACTATGTATAGTTTGTATGGTAACTATATAAAACAAAACATTGATTGTTATTTTGAATAGCTGTATCGGCCTTTTCTATTGACTTTGAGTTGAATAGAATCCATGTTCAAGTGCATGGGTGTCGTTGTATCACCATACACTGGTGAGTATACATTATTTTTAACAGGGTTATTCTTTTAGATTTATAAACTATACTTCAGTCTATAATTCACATATGACATAACTTGATAATTGACATTCATAACAGCGCAAATTAATTAGAGAATAACATTGGAACGGTACGCTTGATAACGCAAAACTGATAACAGGAGAATTAATTTGTAATCCGCATATCCATTTACAGACCGACATCGTCACTTATATTTGAAGGTTATCAGCTATTGTCTCATTCGTCACTTATATTTGAAGGTTATCAGCTATTGTCTCATTCGCCCAACATGGTTTGCTGAGATTTTAAATGGACTGACATTTTGAACAGAGAGAGTGTTTCGTCTCCTGGAATGTTTCGAGACTTAGTGTTTGTTCGTCCCGCTTGTCGCATGGCTTCTGTTTATATCTATAAGTACAAGTAAATAGAGAACTATTAGCATATAATCTACACCATATATATACACTGCTATAGAACAGGCCGGGTGCATGTCAGTTAACGGTAAACTTGTCACTATAGGTAAGATTGAAGCCTTGTTGAACGTTCATCAAAACATGTCGAAGGGCTCTCGATTTGGACAACTCTTAATTCGAAAGAGGCCTGGGAAACTAGGGTGTTCTGTGCTGCTACATTAAACCATAGATGACCAGTGACATGTTGTTGTGGACATACCGGCAATGTATGTTGAAGACCACACCAGATTGACCCTCCTTAAGTTATTCTTTACCATAGAAGACCAGTGACATGTTGTTGTGGACATACCGGCAATGTATGTTGAAGACCACACCAGACTGACCCTCCTTAAGTTATTCTTTACCATAGAAGACCAGTGACATGTTGTTGTGGACATACCGGCAATGTATGTTGAA
>JAVFBX010070546.1:0-16860 GCA_034783855.1 Mopalia kennerleyi | reverse complement strand
GCGTTTACTTGCTTCCTTCTGCCATTAAAGATGTAGTCATCTATTTGCCTTGTTATCTCTGCCTTTTCTAGACAATTCATATCGAAAATTACCGTCGCCAACCGAATGCCGTTCTAACTGTTGAAACAGTATGTAATTGATGAAGATCAAGATGAAGATATCGTACCGATACGATGACAGAGCAATGCATATCGAAAATTACCGTCGCCAACCGAATGCCGTTCTAACTGTTGAAACAGTATGTCCTCTAGAAGACAACACTATATATGTAAAGTCTGTTTCGTGGTACTGTTAAGCTTAAGTTTTGGCTAAGGGAAACAATCTGTTAAATGATATGTTAAATAATTATTTATTGGATAAGGTACATCTATATCGTTAAAGGAAAGTAGAGGTACAAATCCGCTGCCTCCACAAGGATTCAAACCCGGGACCTTGGATTACACACTAAACAATCTATCGCACAGCTATGTTTGGCATGTATTCGGACCTATGGCCTCACCAACTGGTCATGATGTATAGGGAAGCGGTAATTTAAATTGTAGCAAAGTCGTGATTATAGCCTGTGGGAAAACAGCCGAATATACGAAAGTTCCGAATGGCTTTTGAGAAATCATCCGTATTTAGGAATGTGATTATTTACAGTTTTTATTTACTTGTTTTGAAAACTAGGCACGTGGAAAAGTTGCCTTTGACAAAGAGAGACTGCATTCCTGTTCTGGTAAGTTCGTGTTGATTTGTGAGGAAACATCCTTCAGAGAACTTCAGTGCACTGGCAACAACAACAATACCAAAAAATATAGGGAAGCTACAGAAACAAAAAGCAAATAAGCAGTAACAGATCGGTTTCTTGCTCCCCTTCAGCTCCGAAAGCTTCAGGACAACATGAAACTCACATCCAATATCCGTTTGATCAATCTGAAGAAAACACCAAAGTGTTTATTGGCCTCATTGAAGCCATCGTGTCATATATTCGGAAGACAGATCGCGTTTTAGTTGAAATGGGCGGATGCCATCAGATACATATCGGAATCTTGAGTGGTCATATGTGTTTAAGAAAACTCTAGGCAGGAAATAACGAGGTCGTTAGGTACATGGTCAATATTGTTAAAGCCTAGGGAATCTCCCGTTCTCCCGTTACCGTTTAGCAGTGTTTGATGGATGGATTAATAGGTGTAATGGCTCATCTTTACTGCGGCCCACTAGAGTATTTCACTTAAGAATTTGTGTTTCGAAACAATTGGCGTGGTAGAGAGACCATCGTGTCTCAAATTAATAGAATGGATCGAGTTAGCTTTAAGATATGCTGTGTCATCCGCGGTAAGCTTAATACATTGCCGGGTAATGTAACATAACGAGAAACTAATGTTGCATGTTATTGATTATGATAGTAGAACATGATTTACTAGTATATCCTTAAAGTGTACCTGAGCACAAATTCTTGAAGCCATTGCACATGTGCATCATATTGATGTTGTTGATACCCTCGAAATATATATACGGAATTTTGGTTTAGAACACATCCTATTTTACTTTGCAGACACAAATTTCGAAATGCGAAGAATATTTCTGCCTGAACCTTATGTGAAATGAAATATCACATATTTTTATTTCTGGTAAGTCTCTTGATAATAGTATTTGTTGGTATTTTTATTTTAAGATTCCGTTAGCTTGATGCTGTGCAATGTTATTTGATTAAAGATAATTCAGTAATATGTTTGATCCATTTTATTTTACAATTTCGTCGATTTTCGGAAAGACGCTTTTATTTTATTGAAAGTGTATTGCTGCAATGCCCGTTTCAAAATATACATTGCGCCGGTGTTTCGACAAAAATATTAACAATTTTACTGGATGCATATATAGTCATAGTTATAAACTTATCTATCGAACTAAACATTATTGTGCCCGACTGATAAAATGTTTTCGGCAACATTTGCTTGATGCTGAATCAGTGCACAAAACTGTTTCCGACTCCATCGCTATTGATGGTTAGTTACCTCAATGAACTTGAATTCACTGATTGCGACATGTGATCGAAAGGATCAAGGGCGATAAATGTTAACAAAAATCGTCGCCTCTTACAAACACAACATTAACCAGATGACCTGAAGAAGACGTTTATAATAAACGTCGAAATAACGAAGAAAATGAGATGAAGGCTATTTAAGTGCTCCAGTCGCCAGTCATTAAGGTTTAGACGCACGTATCGATCATTTCCTGTTTTTTTGCTTCTTGTTGTATGATTATGTTTGTGTCTTGTTACTTTATGTAATGTTTTTCAAGAGAGAAACATGTGCTTGCCTCCATCGCGATTCATCTCTGTCCGTCTCTAATTGTATTTTAATTATAAATCAATTCAGGACATTTGCTTCAACAACAGCGTCACCTTTTAAAAGCCAAGTAAATAAAACCCGTGTGGACTGTGACATTTCAATAGTTATATATTACCCGTAACCAACATGGACATATGCATGTGTATGTATGTATATACATATATCCAGTCTTAATGAAGACTATTTAAGTACTCACAATCAGTCGCCATTCATTAAGAATGGTACACACATATCAATCACTTACTGTGCTTTCCCTCCTTATTGTAGGATGCACGAATGTGTTTTAATCCATGTAATGTTGTACTCTCACATATGTTTAAATATATGTGATATTTGCTTTATAGCGAACATGTAAACTCTAAAGCCATATTCAATACGAGTAAATACAGAAATAAAATATTAACTAAATACAGTAATCAATCGATTTATTAAAACAGAAACGAAATAAAATATAACATCCGTTGTAGCGTGGTTTACTCAACCAACCGCTTTTGAACTATTTAATGCTAACAGAACTTACATATACATGGACTCACACAAGCACTATCTGGTCTTTCGTTTTATTCGAAAAGTTCATCGACTTTTAGGTCAATCTCTTTTGAAAACGACCGAATCTGAAATAATGTTCCTAAAACCAGTAAACTAGTTTCGCGTGGTTGTTCTGAATATGATGTTGAATATTTGAATCACCGCAAAAAAAAACCCAACATATTTCTGAACCCAATATTACAGTTTGATTGAATCAAGTGACCTGTTTTAAGACTACACATATAAACTGTGACATTCTTGTAATGGCATAACACACAATCTGTAAAAATGGCATTTATGTTAACACAAAGTTTCATTTTGTACTGTCTACCTAATTGCAATGGACAGGATTTCTACATTTATGGTTGCACAAAATGTTACTTTGTCCGATGTAGTTATTTACGATTGACTTCCGCAATCGTTAAATATTTAGTTACGTTTTCCTGTAGTGGTCTGAACAAACACTCCATGAAAATCATGATCAATTTCCTTTAATACATATAAATTGTGACATATGGCAGATCCAAGTATTTGATAAGCTCTAAAACGTTGTGATAAGAGAGTAGACAATGTCATTTATCATGTATTCTTCTCTGATTTGACGCACAAATTTATGACATAATTAAAACAGTTCTGGCCCAAGTAGAGGAACCATGTGTGATACACTGTCCACGCCACATTGTTTCAGCCAATGCATTTTTCTGCAATAAACATTCTTAAAAATCATTTCAAAATAGTTGATATCAATAAATTAATCAATGTTAATTAATGTTTATCATAAACATTTATTAAAATAGTCAATATTATAGAGAGAAAATGAATAAAAGAAAGAGTCTAACATACTCGAGTTATCAGCTTGTGTAAAGAAATGGTGCTCTTTCGCGATTATGAAAGCTATATAAACACTTAAAATCATAATGTTTTAATAACTATTGTTGACAGGCTACCAGCTGAAGTTCTCTATATTCTTTTGTTTACCTTCCCATTAAACACAATAACGCTCCACTAGTTATGATCAATTTGAATAGAAACTCGGTTTCAGAAACTTGGAGCAGCATTGGGGACGATGATGCGTTTGAAAATGAACTTCACTTAAACATGACTTAAATTTCCCTGGTTTTACTTAAATGTTGTTTGTCTAAATACGTGGACGATGCTTACTTAAACAACTGTTTCACGAATATATTCTTATAATTTAATTTGAAACTCGGTTTTAACTGTTCCCGAATAATGTCATAAACGCCTTGGTACCTGAGAAACAACGTAAGTTGTGAAATTTATATGATTAATATGTCACACAAATAATAGAACCGTGTAGAGACTGGTCTAGCTGTTATAGAAAGTTGTGGAGAGTCTAGTTATTATCGAGGATCTGCTGTGTTCTCATCAAGCTCGATACCAGGCGGTCTCTTCCAAACTGAAGTGGTTCTAATGCTACATTTGCTGAAAATGCGTCATTATATAGCGTGGTTATCCAGAAATAGATCTATTGCGTGCTAGTTTCACTGCTGTATAGAAGCTGATTTAGACCATTTTGTTTACTCTTGTCTTTTCTACAACGCAGTGGGATTGTGAGAAGGTTTATATGTGTTTTCGTACTTTCGATTTTGTCAACTTCTAATTGTAAAAGAGATAATTTAGAAGGGTCGAAGGGAATCAGTCTGCAGACCAGACATTCTCTACACCATTGCAGTGTTTGGTATGCTATAGTCAATTTGATTAGTACATTTTATACTGTAGCGTGATGTTCCGGAAATATTTCTATTGCGTGTTCGTTTATTGGTATATGGAAGCCAAAATAGATCAGCACGCTGCATCGGTGCTTTGTCCTTTCAAACAATCGCTGTTTCAACGAAGACGCAGAGAAATAGTTGATTTTGTCTTACGTACTGATATTCCCCCAAAACTGTGGTGTCTAAAAGTTGTTCGGTGCTGAAGGGAATCGAAATAGTATGTAGAATCTCTTGTGTTTTTTTGTTGTCATTAATCCTCAGACCAGACTGTCTCTATTGTTTATAGACAAATGGTAAATTCAATAAAAATACTTGTTCATTTAGGGTGATGTTTAAAAAGTATTCCTATCGCGTTTTCATTTTACTATTATTTGGAAGTCCATTAGCGGTCGTCGAACAGCAAGGAGGGGAAGCGAGGTAACCAATTGGTCCTTGTCTGTTTTCATTTATCTGACACATGGTAGCTGGTATTGGTCTTAGCGCTTCCTGGGTGACTTGTCCTGTCGAATGTACGGCGAAATAGTTCAATTACCTTCATCGACGTCTATCCTAACAGTCCGGTAATCGATCAACAGCGAACCAATTTGACTTGATTGTCATTTTGGTCATTTGTGATCAATACGAAGATATTTATTTATTTTATATATTTCCAAAGGATGACCTACGGGAACTAGTCCGACATTCACATACATACATACATACATACATACATACATACATACATACATACATACATACATAAATAACAGATAACAATAACATGACAACAAAGCCAATGTTTAAATATGTAGAATATGTACAGTAGACGACAGTCGATGGAACAGTATAATTTTTTTCTAACATCGTCTCCATCCTGTACAGCTATATACCTGCATGTATTCTGGAAGATGGTCTTGTCAACTGATCATAAATATAGACGTTTCGTTAATTTGCATTGAATTAAAATGGACTTCTTTGAAAACATAAATATGTGGTGAAGCTATGATTGTGGCTGAGGTGAACCAATAATGTGTAGCAAAGTAGGGATTGGCTTGTGGAAAAAAACAGCAGTATTTGTGAAAGTTATTATTGAAAGTTTATATTGTCTCATTGTTAAAAAATCTGTGTGTGGAATAATTGTGAATTAGACGACAAGACGCATCATTGAGTTTTTACTAACTTGTGCAGAAACATATATCTGTGTTGAATGTGACAGATACTTTTGACAAAACGCTTTTGGCAATAAGTTCATAATACAAAATATCGACTGAAATATTTCTATCGTGTATTAGTTTTACTGATATATGGACGTCCATAGGGACCACTGTGCAGCAAGGAGGCGAAGCGAAGTGGCAAACTGATCCTTGACCGTTTTCATTTACCTGGTACATAAAAAACTGATATTGATCATGACGCTGCCTGGTTGACTTGTCCTGATAAATAGACAGAGAAATAACCTGATTGCCTTCATCGACTGCCTTACTGACAGTCCGTTTCTTGGCATGTTATGTACCAATTTCACTTTGTGAAGATATACGCTTGGAACTGATTCCTTCAAAATCACTTCAGACCAAGTGTTCTGTAATATTTAATATATTAATATCCTCTCTATGTAAAACCTCTGAGTAAACATATGTAATTGGGAATGTGGTTATTGACAGTTTTGATTGCCTTGTTGAAAAACTCGCTATGTGGGAAAATTTGTCTTTGACAAGAGGGAAAGCCTTTCTGTTTTCGTAAGTTCTCGCTGATTTGTGAGGAAAGGACCGTATGTGGGAAATTTACTAATAACTTGTGGAAAAAATGCGTATGTGGGGAATTTGACAGTAACTTGTGATACACACCCGAGAATAACTTTCAGCGGCACACTCGCTGCACTACCAATGGCAACAATAACGGCAACTGACATACAGGGGAATTACAAGAACAAAAAACAATTAAGGAGAAACAGATAGATTTCTTGTTGCCCTTCAGCTCTGAAAGCTTCGAAGAAAAAAGAAAGCTCCCGTCCAACTCGCTTCAACGTTGAAACAGAAGACACGAATATGTCTCACGGAAGATATCGTGTCACATTTTCGTAAGACAGATCGCGTTTTAGAAGGAACGAGTGGATGTGATCACTTAAATCTCGGAAATTTGAGTGGTCATATATTTTTTAAGAAAACTCGAGGCAGGAGATAACGAGGCCGTTAGATACATGGCCTTACTTGTTATTTCATCGATAATCTCACGTTACCGATTTGCACCATTGATTAATTGGTGTAATGATTTTTATCTATGGCGGCTCACAAGGGTATCTTACTAAAGAATTGCGATGTCGAAGCGGTTGGAGTAGTAGAGAGACGATCTTGTCGCAAAGAAATAGGATGGATGGCGCGTTAGCTCTATAATATGCAGTGTCATCCGTCGACAGCTGGAAGAATTGCCGGGTAATGAAAGGTAACGAGGAACTAAGGTTATATGTTAGCGATTATGATAGTAGAACATGGTATATATCGTTAAAATTGTACCTGACCACAAATTATTAAATCCATTGTACATGTGCACCATATTCATGTTGTGGATACACTCCAATTATATATAAAGAATTTAGGCTTGGAAGATGTTCTTAGAAGACAAAAATTCTGAAAAGGAAAAATATTTCTGCCGGACCCTATCTTGAAATCAAATATCACCGAGTTTTATTACAGGTAAGTCTATCGATAATATTTTTTGTTGATAGTGATTTTTAAAGATCTTCATTAGCTTGACGCTTTGCCATGTAAGGAAATATCCTTTTGACTAAAGGTGTTTTAGTCCTATCGTTGCTCATTTTTTATTTTACAATTTCGATATTTGTTGCAAATGTCTTTTATTTATTTAAACCCTATTGCCGCAATTTCTTTGTCAAAATATACATTACACCGGTGTATCCCAAAAAACTGTGAAGCTTTTATTTGATGTTAATATATTCTGAGCAATAGGCTATTACCCGAAATAAACATCCTGGTGTTTTCGGCATTTATTTAATGCTGAATCTGTGTACAAAACTGTTTCCGACTACACCATGATTGATGCAAACCACATAAAAGTACCTGACCTGAAATCCACAGACTGAAACACGTGATCAATGCAAAGGGAGATAAATCTAAACAAAATCGACGGCTCTTACAAACAGAGCATTAATCAGATGGCCTGAAGAAGACTAATCTATTAAACGGCGAAATAGTCACTTACCTGTATAGTTTAATAGCCCTTGTCTTATATCAAGAGGGTATTAATGGAAGCCTTTATTCGCGATGTTTATACGCCTAATGAATGTCTTTTCTTAGACAAGTAGCATTGACTCAATGGCCCACAGTAGAATAATTTACGAGTGTCCGGTAGGACCATGCTGCAGTATAAGTACATGCATAGGTCAATTGTATTTTATAGGATTAATCAATGATGGTCATTGACTTGTATAAATTTATTGACAAAGTCTGTCCTTTGGCGGTTATTTTTGTAAGCCCTAACAAACCTGAACTGAACTATAAATTACAAAGGAGACGAAATGAAGTATATTTAAATGCTCACCATCAGTCGCCATTCATTAGGGATTTGAGGCACGTATCAATCACTTACTCTACGTCTTCTCACTCTATATAATGTATTCCGATAAGTTTTGTATATACTAGTATATATATCGATACTCCTCTCTCTGTCTCTTTTGCTGAGCAACTGTAATTGTAATTTACGTATAAATCAATTCAAGACATTTCATGCAAACTCAACTTCAACCTATAACAGTAAAACAAATAAAACTCATGTCGTATTTGACAAGTCACAATTTACATATTACTGGTGACCATGGTGACCGATAAAAATGCCACTGGAAGTTTCAGTTGGCTTAAATGGGCATTTATTTAAGTTAAATAACTAGACGATAAAAGACAGCAAAGCAAATAGAATCCGTGACGTAAGTGACAATTGAGTGTCCATGTTTTAAGGGTTGCCAAGGCGAGCTCCACCAGATGACATCGTTTTCAAGAGTTCAGCAGTTCGTTACTTTTAGAATTAGTACTGTTAAATTTAAATACAATATGCGTCATAACGCAGCTTTCAGATGTTCTCTTATTTTGTCATTAATTGCTTAACCATCAGCAGATATACCTGCATAGATAAACTACAATATACGGAAATTACCTCCAATAATGATAGAGGACAGCAAAGCAAATAGAATCCGTGACGTAAGTGACAATGGAGTGTCCATGTTTTACGGGTTGGCAAGGTGAGCTCTACCAGATGGCATCGCTTCAAAATTCTTTCAGCAGTTCGTTACTTTTAGAATTATTACTGTTAAATTTAAATACAATATGCGTCATAACGCAGCTTTCAGATGTTCTCTTATTTTGTGAATAATTGCTTCACCATCAGCAGATCTACCTGCATAGATAAACTACAATGTACGGAAATTACCTCCAATATATTTTAGGTGAAGACTGGTCATATCTACTTCCGGCCTCTGATCGGAAAACTGTAATAACATATCACGCTTTGCTATTCCTCTGTTTGACAACTAACTTGGCAAATTCCGTGAATAGATAGGTATATAACAAAATGATTTGCTGTTTTGATAACAAAAATAATAATTTTGGTTGAATCAACAGAATTGTGGATATCTCCAACTGTGGATTATTCAAGCGGATCAAATCTCGGATTAAAGGTGTATCTGATTATTCTTTTTGAATTAAATGGATCTTCCTGTTAGGAGACCTGTGTTTGTCAAATGCAAGTTTTAATGAAGACATTTTCTTAACTAGTTCTTTTCTGATAAGGCGTATACGAACTGCGATAAATTAAAAAGACAAAGTCCCTGTATCCGAGAAGGTAGCAAAACTATTGAATGCATTGGAATTGTACTCGATTATACGCCTACAGATTGATTTTACAATATAACAGACAAATACACTCATTGAAGAGCCTCGTTGCTGTAACGACTTGATATAATATTTAATTATCTACTTCCGTACTGCAAATGCAGTTGTTTGATGTATCATTGCTGATTTCCGTTTTCTGTCGTTCGGGAACACGCTTCGCAAATCTTGTGGTTGATTAAAATAGAAAAATCTGAAGGACTATTTACCTAATGCTAGTGGGTTTTTACGTCATAAATGCAGACGTTTGGAACAAAATGCGCAATTTACAACCTGATATTTGCCTAGAGAACAGTTTTTGCTTGGCTGTTTAAAATATAGTATCGACTATTTTGATAACAACAAAACCCATATTTATTCATCGCATAGTTTAATTTTCATGTAATAAATTCAAGTTTTTTTTAATTAACATCCCACCTATAAACTGTGACATTTTCGAAATGGCGCAACACATAATCTATAAAATGACTTTTCTGTTTGCACAAAGTTTCAGATTGTACTGGGTTACTAATTGCATTTGACGGGTTTCTATCGTGATAATATTTAGTTAAAGATTACATGTAGTGGTCTGAACAAACACTTTAAGACAAACACGATACATTTTCCTTTGATAACTTTGAATGGTGACAGATGGCAGATCCAGGTATTTGATGGCTCAAATATTCGTGATAAAAAGGTAGACAATGCAATTAGTATGCATTCTGTTCTTTGATCTGGCGTTACAATTTATTGTCTACGTATTAATTAAGAGTCATACTGTCTTTGTTGTGTGTTTCATTAACATTTATTCAGTGATCGTCTGCAAGAGTTTCGATCAATCATAGAAGGTCTATATTACGTGAGTTACCAACCTGAGTTACCAACCTGAGTTACCAAATTCACTGTAACGAGATTGTGAAAGCTTTGTACACACTCAAAACATTATTTCTCACAACTGATGTTTAAAAACTCAGAGTCGCTTTATTGTTCGCATACAGATTTGACGCAACAATTTATGCCATAAATGAAACATTTTAAGGCGGTATCCTGTCCATTATATATTTTGTTCACTTCGGCTATATAGTTATTGATTTGGATTATATATTCCTGCTTTTAACTCAATTGTTGACTTTCTTAATACTTATGACTTAATATATTATAATGATTTTATTTGAAACTCAGTTTTAAATTGTTCTCAAAGATTTGTTAGCGTTAATTGTTAGCGTGAATATATATGAAAATAACTTCACACAAGTAACAGAAAGGTGTAGCGACTTTTTTATTTAGAGTTGTGGCGACTCTAGTTATTCCAATGGTTTGATGAATATGCGTCACGATAAAGCGTGACGATCAGAAATAGTTCTATTATAGTGGGGTCGTTTCATTGATATATGGAAGCTCATCAGGGCTATTTGGTTGACCCAGTACCTGTTATTTTATACTACAGATTGAGATAATGAGATGGTGTCTATTGGCTTTCATATTGTCAGTTTTGTCAACTTTTTCTAATTGTCAATGTGAAAATTTAGAAACGAGGTCAAATAATTTGGACACCATGTAGACCTATTGTTGTTGATCAAGGTCAAAGGGCATTGGATTTCAAGTAGAATATTTTATTTTCTCATCAATCTGCAGACTTGACAGTCTCTACAGCATTACAGTGGTTAATAGGCTAATGTGCAATTTGATGAGTACATTTTGTCCTCAAGCGTGATGTTCCGGAAATATTTCTATCGCGTGTTAGTTTATTGATACAAGGAAGTCAAAAGAGACCACCAATCTGCTTCGGATTATTTGCCCTTTAAAACATTCGCTGTCTCAGCGAATACGCCAAGTGAGGTAATCAAATAGTTGGTATTGTCTTCCATATTGATATTCCAAATAACTGTAGTGTCAACAAATTGCTAAATGCCGAAAAGAATGCGAATATTATGTGAAATCTATCGTTTTCTCATTAATCCCCAGACCAGACTGTCTCTGTTGTTGATAAGTCGTTAATCAATGAGAACACTTGATTATATCCTGTGATGTTCCAGAAGTATTTATATCGCGTATTTGTTTTACTTATGTATGGAAATCCATTAGTGGCCGTACATCAGGAAGGCGAAGTGAGGTAGCAAAATGGGCCTTGTCTGCTTTGATTAAACTGATGGGAAGTCGATATTTGTCATGACGCTGCCTGGGCGAATTGTACTCGTGAGGACGAAATAGCCGAATTGCTTTCGTCGACTGTCAATCTGACAGTCCAGTTATTATCCCACAGCGTACCGATTTCACATATTACAAATGTGTGTTCAATACGAATATATTCGTTTGGAAATGATTCCACAGAAATTCCCCCAGAACTGGTCTTTGCGGAGTTATAATTTACCGATGCCCTTCAGAACACCAGACTATTTAAATGCTATCCCGGGGTACTGTTATTGATCTATGACGAAAAGAAGCAATCAGTTAAATACTTAATTACTAGAAATATGTCTGATAAAGAAGATGCTACAAGATGAATCACCAGTAAAACAAACAAACAGAAGCAGATCGGCTTTTCTTCGTCCCTCGGATTCGAAAGCTTCCGTGCAACAGGACACTCGATGGTTACATTAAGTTACATTAAGAATAAAGCGTGAAGTTTGCTTTCAAATAATGCTAATTTGGTATTTTTACCATGTTTTACAATTCCTATTTACTATCGAAAATTAGCTAATCCATTACAATATAAAAATGTTATGGGGGCGGACATTTTTATAATGGTGGCTGGAGGCGTGTGTATATTGCTCAGTGCACATGACCCATTGACCCCGTCTACCACAACAAGGCAGCCATACATTTGACCCCTTTTTTCTAGTGAGCTCTTCGGTCGCTCATGGCTGCGTTAGGTTACAGCCTTTTAGTATTACATATTGAAATGCTCGCAAATACTTACTCATTCAGAAGGCCTATACTTGTTAAAAATATAATCTATCATTTTAAGCATTGGTTTTTGGATTTCACTGAAAAATTTGCCCATCAAAAGTGGTCGGGATTTTCAGCATTGGCATGGAGATACATGGTGCCGTTGATTAATGGGATGTATACTGTGGACCAGAAAGTCAGACGCTAAGATGGTCTCTATCCGCTTTCATACACACAGTTCTGGAAATACGTGTATGTATGTTAACGGTTGAAGGGAATCGAACTTTTATATAAAATTTTTGTTCTCTCGTCAATCGGCCTATTAAATTATAATCGCTAACATATTGTAATTGTACATTTGAGGAGTACACTTTGTCTTTTAACAAAATGTTGCGGAAGTAGTTCTATCGTGTAATCGTTGTACTGATATATGGAAGTCGACAGGGGCCACCATGCAGCAGTGAGTCGACGTACCGTAGTTCGATCGTGTATTGGATTTACTGATAGATGGAAGACAGTGAAATGGGTCTTGTCGGTTTTTAAAGTTGGAAATCGAGATTGGTCATGAAGCTGTCCCTGTGTGAATTGACCTGTCGAACAGCCTAATTGCCTCCATCGACTCCCACGCTGACAGTTCGTTTATTATCCCACAGCGTACCAATTTCCCTTTGTTGTACTTTGTGATCAATAAGAAGATATTCGTTTGAAACTGATTCTATAGTAATTCATTTACAACAAGTCTTTGGGAGTATTTCATATACTGATGTCCTCTAGACTCTCGCTAAATGCACTCCCGCTGTACTATTATTTAGTCCTGACCAAGAGAAATAGTCTGTTAAATTATCTGTTAAATAATTAATTACTCGAAATATGTCCGATAAGGAAGATGTTTTAATACATATTTATTTACCTCTGTGAGTTTGCGTACTACATACAGAATGAGTTGGCACAAGGCCAAGTGACCTAAAATTCTCAATCGTTGACAGCTTTGGTCTTCACTGAAAGTTTCCAGCATGATGTAAGGAGTGCGGGATGGAGGATATTGGCGTGTGTGTTTATGAAGAAACAGATGACAACACAATGGGGTTCGGAGTTACGAAAATCGTTTATTCCAAAGGCATGAAATTTTCAGTTACAGATATCTTTTTTTTGCCGGACATACGAAATAAATAATGTACGGAATAAAGAGGTAGGGCTATTTCGAGCTTTTTGATGCAAATTAACTACATTAGAAGAAAGCAAAGAATTAATGACAGAACATGATTAAGAGTACTTGTTGGCGTCAAAGGTGGAGGAGCCAGAAACTGTACCTTGTCAGACTGTTCGATTTGTACAACGATCGGTAAACAGGCGAAAGTTACTCATTGCGATATGATTTGATGATTTAACAGTGAGGCAGAAAGAATAGAGTATACAAGTTTTCAGATGTAAACAAAAAAACAAATAAGAAAGGTCTGTTGAAAAATCTAATACATTTGATAAATAAGATAAAAGAGCCAACACGAATGAAACAAAAAAAATATACCTGCTATAGGCCTTATTCACCTAGTCAAAGAAGATTTAATTAGCATAATCAAATGGATTGAACTTAATACCTTTTCATATTGATTTTGTTAGACGGCCCCTAAAAGTGTTTTTTTTTTTTTGCAGACAAGCTACGTGAATCACAGATCTCCATTTTTATTGAAAATGTGCCAACGTCTAATTTGAATTGTTCATTTCGTCAATTTAATGCTGGGGCACTCTCAAACAATAAATACGAACATGATTCTAAATCCGCGTCCATTAGAATACGCTCTTCTTAAAACGATCAGTTAAAATTTCTGGTAAACAGGGCACCAGCAGCTTGTTCAAAGATTGGATTGAATTCTTTTTTTAAGGTAGACGGTGTTTCTAGAAAATAGAATGGTTCTTGATAACAAAATCCATTGGCTGTATCACTTAAAATTTTAGTATATAGTTTAGGTGGAAGAGCATTTACATTTTAGGACTCGCCGCAAAATAAACTCGTCCGCCTCAACTGTCCTACACTTTCCAATAGACAGTATTCGTTTTAATGTTATTTCTTATATATACGAGCCTGTGGCGTCACCTACTGATTATAAACTTAGATTATTTGTTAATGCATTTGATTACAGTTGTGGTAAAGAATTAGTGGTGATTGGATTGTGGGAAAAAATAGTTGTTTTGGGGAAACTGATTGTTGAACAGTTATTTGTCAAAAACATCTATGTGGAAATGTTGTCTTAGACAAGACGGAAAGCATTATTTTGTACACATGCTCGTTGATTTGTGAGGGAAAATGTGGATGTTGGCAGTTTGCCAATAACTTGTGAAAAATTATCTGCGTTGACTTGAGTACTTAGACTAGTCTGCAGGGTTCCACTGTGCCTGGGCAACAACGACATCATTAGCAACAGAAATGACCGGGAATCACAAGACCAAAAAACAGATAAGTGGACACATATTGAAATATCGTTGTCCGTCAGCTCTGACAGCATCAAGACGACCTCTCCCAGCCCTCGATTCATCATTCTGATATAAACATACATGTGTTTATGTCTAACTGAAGACATCGTGCCAGATAGTCGTAAGATAGATCGCGTTTTAGTTGGGAAGGGCGGATGTGATCAGTTACTTCTCAAGTGGTCATTTGTTTTAAGAAGACCCGAGGCAGGACATAACGAGGTCGTGAGAGTCATGGACATTTTTGTCAATACTTCGGCACTAGCTCCCGATTTTCTGTTACCGTTTAAAATTGTTTGGTGGATTGATTAATTGGTGTAATGATTCGTCTCTAGCGCCGCCCACTGCATGCGGTATTTAACATCAGAATCGCTGTTTTGAAATAGATGCCATGGCGAATTTGATTTAACAGATAAAAAAATCCATATTAGCCAATGCAGTGAAAGGGGTCGTGGTTCTCGATATAGCCATGGAGATACATCATTTTGAAGTTGATGAGAATATTAACCCATCGCGTAGAGAGACCTCCGTGAGCTAAATTGATAGGATGGATAGCGTGTGAGCTCTATGATTCTGTAGTGTCGTCCGCCTTAAGCTTGGATTTACCGAGTAATGTAAATAACGAGGAACTGGGGTTATATGTTATTGATCATGATAGGGATTCATGTCGTTAAAGTGTACCTGCGCACTGATTCCTTTCGCTATTCCACATGCGCAATATTTGTCTTATATTTTTGATAGACCGAATAGATGTTCAGAACATATCATATTTTTTCTTTGCAGACGAGAGTTTTGAAATGGTACATCATTTATGCGGGACTTTGAAACCTTGACCTTGAAATATCTCCTTATTTTATAACAGGTAAGTTAACTGAACCTCATGTTTGTGGATATTAACTGCTTTTATATTGTCCTTATCGGGAGACTGTGATGTGTAATGTTATATCCTTTGACTAAAAATGTTTACTAATAGTTTGAAAGTTTAATAGTAAAGCCTTAATCATATTTTAACCAGCTTTTAATTACAGTTTTGGTCATTTGTACATGTGTCTTTTAGTCGATATTTTATAAAGTTCTACCATGCTATATTCATTCGAAGTGTATAAATAATTTATTTAGTTCAATCTTTAAAATTGATATAAAAATAAAGATATTAACAATCAAAGTTATTATCAGTTAAAAATCCGTGGCATAAAGATTTCACCTTAGAATCCATGAAATATTCGCTAATTATTAAAGTACAAAAGTAACAAGAGCGACATGAATTTGCCTCACAAGAAATGTTGAGTTCAAATGTCTTGTGATATAAAAATCTAGAAAGTACCAAAGCTATTTAAGATAGGGAAATATACATGTAGGTATTATCAGTCAAATGCTCCTATGTGTTGGAGACGTAAATAAGAAACCTCGACAGTTTTAAAATCGGATTTCCCAATGAAGAAAAAGACTGCAACAATAACGACAAGAATTAGCTTCACAAGGAATGATCAATCCAAATTCTTGTGATATTGTTACGATGTGAAGAAGCCGCTCCGTTACATATTTTCAAATATAACATAAGCAGAAGAAGAACAATTCCACAAGAACTTACTGTCCTTATACTTACTGTGAACTTGTCGTTATTTTGGAACAATTCTGTAATTTACATTTCAAGAATAACAATTGTTATTTAAACCTTTCTCCTGCATAACAAAATTACATACAACTATATAAAATTGTGCATCTATGCATAATTACAAGCATGCATGTGCTACATATAAACACCATAGCAGAACTGGTTCTGATATTTGGATATGTAGTTCAGAGATTGCCTAGATTAATAGTAGAGGGCGCGACGGGCTAGAGGTGAAAAGCACAACAACAACAACAACAAACACAATAATATTGCACATTCTAAATATTTACTCATCTTGTCTATATTGGTTTATTGTCCCATTCATACCAAAACAGGTCATTTAAAAAGTGAAGATCGCAAGATACTGTACAAAAATGTGTTACTGCATGTAGGCCTATACACGTGTATCTAACAAAATATATATAAAAAGTATAAGTTTAAGT
>JAVFBX010070435.1:0-16860 GCA_034783855.1 Mopalia kennerleyi | reverse complement strand
TTGCTCATGATCTTCCTCTGACATACAGTTAATGTATATACCCGTACATCGGAGGAAAATCAAGTGCTACAAATAAATGTTATGGTTGTACTATTGTTAATTATTGTCGGAATACACCGCCGTCATACCAGTAAAATACCTTTAAGCACGGCGTAAAACACCAATCGATCGATCGACCAACCAACCAACTAAATATATAATTTCCCATAATAATACTCGAAATCTGGGATTGTCTAGAATAGAAGTGTGATATGTATTAACTATGAATATATAATTACCCTCCCCCGACATTAGGCATAATGGTGTTACTGAAGAGTGAATAAATTATTTCATGTCGTCAATAATGAGCCGAGGTGCGGCGAAGTCACGAGGAAATGTGTGAAGCGAATCAAATAACAAGATCGAAAATAATGATAGGCAATGTGATCACAGATCTTAAAGAGGTTATATACACTGCAGGGAAAACTTCGTATGCAATTTAGCTGTGTTTAAAGGCATGGCCGCATAGAACAGATGTATAGTAACATGCAAATGAAGCATGTTTTTAAACACTTAATTTGACTGACAAAGAAAACAGAACGCGAATCTTAAGCTACAAATTATATGTTGTTAACGGGGAACCCTACGGTTTCATTGCTAGATACGATCAGTTGCTTTCAAGACAATGTCGGTTCTTCGTGGAATATAATGGACAGGCTTCTACTGGACTATGGGTATTTTGACGCGAACCCATTCATTGCTCCCCGCACTAGTCATGTTATTGGTGGCTGCGGCGCTTGGAGCCGACACCCAGCGGTCGAAACGACAGGCCGCAAACCAGCCTTGGAACTGTAAGTAATGCCAATCGGCTTTTAGTTTGTACAACATTTAATTTAAATTTTTTTAAAAATGTATTCATATATTTACATTTTAATACATTGCGTTACATATAATATGTAAGTTGGCGTATTTGTGTATATATTTCGATTCAAGAACAACGTAATATAATTTAGTATCCGTCGATTTATTTTTCTTTCAATTATTCCTGGATACGACCGTGGGGTATGGGTCGGGGTTAGAGGTGGGTTGGGAACTAGACTAAACAAATAAAAATATCGCTTAATGTCACATGAATTCATACTCTTTATTTTATTCAGTAACCTATTTAATATATTCTTATTGAAGGACAAAACAAACAAATTCCAAATAAGTTTATTTATGATGGTAATTGGTAACTTTCCGTAATAAAATGAACATAGAAAAGTTTGATGAGTTTGCAAACGATGATAGACAATTTTAACATTTTGGTAAATAAACTAATAAGCACGGTTGAATGTCACCTTCGTTGTGCAATGACAATCATTACAAAGTCTCTTTTGTTCTTGTCAGTTTTCAGAAACATGTATCGTCAAAGACTTTTGAACCAGCGAAGGCTGGTGAACAATCGACAAGCCGCACGTCTTGTGAACAATCGACAAGCAGGTCCAATGAGAGGTCCCTTGTTGATGAACAATCAGCGACAAGCAGGGATGAACAATCGGCCATTTTTGAACAATAGATTTGTTAACCCTCCTTTCAACTCTCCAATGAACAACCGTTTTCTCAACAACTTCAGGAACCGCAGGCGATTTTTCAGGGGTTGGCGGAATCCCAGGTTATTGAACCAGGGGCCTCTCTCGATCCCAGGCCTGCCACAGGGAGGAGTTGTCCCTTACACGCCGCCGCAGGACCCAACCGATGCTCCAGAGATTATAAACGGTGTAATAGTTACGGAACTTCCCGAGCCTCCGGATCCTACCGACCCCCCTGAAATACCGCCTGGTCAGGGGCCTCAGTTGCCCCTGAATAATCCCTACGCAAACATGTTCTGGCAAGGATACCAGAATCCCAATATGATGGGGCCAGTGTACAACCCAGCGGATCCTACAGATCCTCCGGAACCCCCGGAGCCGACAGATCCACCGGACTTTCTTCCGATAGTACAAGCCCCTGCCGCAACAACCCCCAGCCCCATTCCCCAAGCAGCCCCAAGTGTTCCTATAACCACGGATGTTCCATCGGCTCCCCCAAGTGTTCCAGCACCCCCAAGTGTTCCAGCACCCCCAAGAAATATCCCAATACTGACGCGAATTCAACCTCGACTTTCTTCAAATCAACAAGCATCTCCAGGAGTCAATGGGCAGCCACCAGCGCTTATTCCACAGCAATTTTCTTCAAACCAACAACGAGTTATCGGAGTCAATGAACCATTACAGACCCAAAATGTTGGAACCGGGGAAGGATCCTCGGCACAACAAGTCGGACCGTGGGCCAGCCAACCCGCATCTACACTGCTCCCACTGACCGTGGTTGTACAAGAAACTTTTCCAAAAACTACAGCATCTCCCCCTTTGGTTCAACCAATTATTCTGATACTTCCCCGGACAACACGGTCCACAATTGTGACGACAACACCAAGAGCTGCTCCTGTTACGCCATCTGGTGTGAGCTACATGTATTCACAAAGAAAGGGATACAGCCCTACTTTAACTATGGGCACCAACTTGGCCCCCTGGCGGCAAGTGATGTGGAATAGGATGTTATATAATATTTAATATCATTTAAGCCGCAGTTTCGTGGAATAACTACAATGCTATATATCGACTTGCGGTAGGGAACTATAGCTAGCTGTGTTTTTCAAACTGTATTTTCTATTTTTCTTTGGATTCTTATTTAAAGGATAAAAATGGTTGTTTATATATTTCAAATGCACATCAAAAAAGAGGGGGAAAAGGCACAAAGGAAAAAAAATGGAGGATCGACCCTGGTATCTTTGGCTGCTGAAATGGCCAACTAAGCTTCATTGTTAGTTATATAGATCTGTATTGAGCCTTGACTGAGGAGTCACTTAAAGGAAGTTTGATTATTATTAAAAGGTGTACAGGATTATTGCAGTAATTCCATCAACTCAATATTATACCATACTCTGGCTCCTAAGAAAGGTAATAATGACTCAATATTTTGCCCAATTTATTCAGCCAATCAATTACCAGTATTCCAGATTGATAAATTTATTCAGCCAATCAATTACCAGTATTCCAGATTGATAAATGCCCAGAAAGGCATAACCACACCATTGTGGTCAATCGTGGAGGTGCATTCATTAAAAGCTTAACGTAATCTGAATGTGGAACTGTTTACTGTTAAGTTTATTTGAAACACCAATGGTGTAGCAGCTAGTCTCTTTCTATTTATGTACCATTCAACCCGCTGCTAGTTTAGTTTTATTTTGAGGGTGAGAACTACAAACCTAAGATTTGTCAGTTTTGAATTTTAAACATGTAATACTTTAACATTATTATAACAATATAAGTAAGTCACAATTTACAATTATTATTTTAAAACTAAATTAAGACAAGTGGCAAAAATATAAAATTTAGTATTTTGACGTAAGTCAGAAAATGTTCTGTGGAACTTGTCCCTGCTGGGTGCTGCTTACAGTGGGTGGTTTGCAAAACTTCTCCGAGACCCCAGTTAAGCAGGTGTGGTTTGCATTTTTTAAAAATAATTCCGCGAATCGATTTACAACAGAGCAGACCAAGTTGTGGTACAGTTTTGCCCGGGAATTCACGAGAAAGAAACTGACAGTTCGGGGCGGGCTTTTTTTTTTCCTACAATTTGGAAGCTGTGATTTGGTTATTTTTGTCGGAAATCGGACAACTAAATGACACAATGAATCAACTAACTGGGAGTGTATCCTAAAACTAGTTTTGTTTATATTCGGATAGTTAAGGCTGTATCCTGTGGGTTAGACTTGTTCAATTTACAACATCATAGAATGGTTTAATCTTAATAATTGCTTAGCCGGCATTTACGTCTTTACTTTTTGTCTTATTCGATGAGCGCGCAATAGGACTACGCTCCAACTCCAACTCATTGACACTATATCATTATGGTATAAAAATATCAATAAATATTACTTATTGAAGCAAAAGTATAATCATTCATTGGGCTTAAATTTGTAAGAAGTTGACTTCTGTTTACACAGTTCCCGGTGCAACTGTGTAACGATTAAACACTATATTTAAATATTCAGCGGTGAGTGAAACAATGTCACGTAACATTAATTACGTTTAATTACCTCGACATAATCGGTCAGCGCTTCGTTTAACTAACCCTTGTTCTTCGTTGCATAACTTTGCATATTATTAGTTAAATGAGAAATGTCAGGTAGTCATGTTGTATAAAAATTAGTTTTGTTAAGGGACCATTGTTAAAATGATTATACTACGTCATATCACAATTGTGTGTCTTTGTGATCATACGAAGGCCTTATAACACAGCGCTGGTGCG
Source organism: Mopalia kennerleyi (assembly GCA_034783855.1). Taxonomy (NCBI): domain Eukaryota; kingdom Metazoa; phylum Mollusca; class Polyplacophora; order Chitonida; family Mopaliidae; genus Mopalia; species Mopalia kennerleyi. The sequence goes on along the minus strand of JAVFBX010070435.1, from coordinate 12,549 downwards.
GGTTTATCCCAAAGAGTTGTAATGCAGAGTAGCTCGGAATAAAACTCTTGGCTAGAGAAGATGAGATAGTACTTGATGGTTGCAAAAAGGGGGTCGACATTGTCATTACATAGCTTCGTGTGTGACGTCACCATTCCCTGAGTTCTACACTCGTCTTTCAAAGAAGGTGAAAATGACCTGGGTATTCTAAAGTTAAACTTTACCGTGACCTTGGTCATCTTTTACTGACCGCATTTCCTAGTGACTGCGCAGCTCCCCATGACGTCAAAAATGAAACCATTGGTTCTGGTTTGTTGGATTCAATTAGCAATCAGACACTAGCACTATTTTTTCTATATATTAAAATTGCTAGAAACTTAAATGGAGTTAAATTACATGTCATAAATTTCAAGACCGTTTAAATAATTTGTCTAATGGTCCCAATCCTGGTGGTTTACTAAAGTGACGAAACATTTTACTAAACTCACTTAGTAAATATCAACTGTAAGCTGCCAATCTCCTGCGCAGGAGGTGCGTTTCGTTTCGTTTCCGGGATCTCGGCATAACAAGTGAGTCTATGGTAGAGGTTGGTAAGCTGCCTCGAACTTCCGCTCAGTGGCCACAAATTTGTCTATAAATGGAAGACTTGTTCCTTTATAGAAACCATATTTTGTCCAAATTATATTTTGTTTCACAAAATGTTATCATAAAACTTCATAAAACCTAAATCGTCAAAAAAAACAATAAGAACACCAAAATTTCAAACATTTTATTAATAACGTTACAGATCATAATGTATGTGTAATTATAAGGCATTTTATAACAATATAAGACTGATCTAAACAATTTAAATCGTAGCTGAGTTAGGTATTTTTAAAAACCATGTTGACTAAAATATGGCACAAAACGCATTCGGATTTCCCCTTGCATAACGAGTAAAATAATGGCGAGTAGATTAAGAGCACTATTTTAAATTCAATGACAAGTGGTGAATCTTTTTTATGTCAAAAGAGTTATTTTCTATCTCTTTTTACCATTTTCTCTACAATTGTAGACATAATGTGACATTTTAAGTTAAAACCGTTTAATCTCAAAAGATTATTTTCGTACATTTCGAATAATCAGTGAGCAATTTGACGTATCAGAAAATAGTTCGACCAATCAGTAAAAATACTGTCAAGAAAACACAGACGGGAGAAATGCTTTGTCTGAAAAGAAAGAAAAAACAGTTAATAGATATAGTTAATTGAATGAACTAGACAGGTGTTCTGTAGATCAGAAATAGATGAAAGGAAAAAATCATTCACTCCAAATTGCAAAAGACGTTTGCTCCACACAAAAAATAAATTACGTCAATTAGGTCTACAGCTCTGATATAATTATATTAAGAGCGGATGAAATATTTTAGAATATTGAAAAATCTTTGCTTGGTGTTAATTTATTTGTTCGGGACACTTTGCTGAAACGGTGGTGCAAGTCCATCCAATCTAAGCGCCGTCTCATGAGTTTGGTCAATATAAAGCCAACGCTAAACAGACCAGTCGTTACAGGCGAGACAGAAACAACCCCTATAAACCCATTACAATTGTGCGAAAGGCAAAAAAGACTTAAGGAGCCAATTTCTGATTTCTGTTTGGTCTATTTTTTGTTTTGTCCGTCAATGACAAGATGTTCTACAATTTACCGGCCAAGATTATCACGGTTTTCACAGAAAGGGGGCAAAACAACAACAACAACAAAGTGATGGTCGAATTATGCTCCCTACAAATTGTCATCAGCCTAACTATTGCATGTTTGTAGTATTGCCTAATTTCTGCTGTAAGCCACTTAAATGTTGATGTTGTAAGTACACTATATGGTGGACTATTGATGCCATGCATGTTTTATTTAAATATTACCTACAGACCAAGCTGAACCAATTTAAACAGTCCGAATCAGAAATTGGACTAATACACTCACAGTAAAGGAGCGAGGAAAAATACTTGATACATAATTATAAAATTATATTATCTAAGTTTTCGGAGGTAACTATCTCCATTATCAGAGAAATGACAAATGCAATAAATAATGTGTATATGGCTTATATATATAGGTCCTAACTAACAATAGATAACCATGGCAGAAAGAACAATAGTGACAGTATGTACACCCTTAAAAATAGTGGTTCTTAAAGGGTTGTTTAGAAAAGATGATGGTTCTTAATGGAACCATACGGACAGAAACGGCCCTTTGATATATTAAGATAGAGAGAAATACATTGAAAAGTTCCTGCGATAGTTCCACCAGAGCCATAACTGAAGAACCTCAAAGGGTTCCATTAGAGGCATATTTTTCTAAGAGTGAAGAATAACTGATGATGGAGAAAGTAACCTCAGAAAGCTTAAAATATATAATAATTATAGTTAACTTACAACTCCAATAAAAGATACACATGGATACATGGTGATTCAATATTTCGGTTTATTTTAAAAGCATTGACAATGGTCAATGGAGTTGTAAGTTTACTCTACTTTGTGAAACTCATCAGTGGGAATAATGCTATAATAATTATGCTTCAAGTATTTTTCTTAGCTCTTTCACTTGTGAGTTTAGTTAAACCACTCCATACCGGAATATTTGGACAAATATACATAATATATTTATATCCCACTGATTCACGACATTTTAAAAAAGGCCTCAAATTTTCAGAAGGCTATCATCCGTGAAACTTTCGGTAAGTCTATATATTATACCTAGGCACCAACATTTTATTGCGCTGACTGAACAGGGGATATTTATATAGACAAATCCTTTTGTTTTCAGCCGCTGATATAAGGCGCTGTTTTTTCCTGGGATGACCATATCAAGGTCACTGCGAATAAAATGATATATATGTAACGGAAATCGATGATTAGCGGAGTTAGATGCACGATTGGCCTTTCTCGCACTTTCTCGCGTTACTTGTCACGTATAGGCAGTCGGCTAAGGTGTTATCTTTAACGTCACGGGATGTTTTGGCTAGGATAAATGATAATGAAGCCAATAGTGTACCTTAATAGATTATCGAGAGTACGCTTATGTGTTTTTAGCGGACAACGAGGAATCGTAGGCCTACAAAGAATAATAATAGTCGATGTGTTAACAACATGATAGGTGTCTTATTGTTTTAACTATGATATTTTCCCCTTCTCAGTCTTCTCCTTTAAGGACTAAGGCAAAGTCGCCGGGGATCAACTGCGACATAATGATTACGAAGTGTAAAAAATCGATAATCGACGAACAGAAAAGGTAGTATGGAATATCTAAATAGGTTGAGCTGACCTTACTTGAACTTTAACTGTCAACACGACCACAATGCGTAATTTATTCACAGAGATTGCTGCTGCATATTCAAATAACTAAATCATTATTTTTGAATCGATGCCCGAGGACGTAGAGCCTTGTGTGTATATATTTGAATTTGATGTTGTTAATAGACTCGTGGTTTAACGTGTAGCTGAATTAATCAATATTTATAGGCTCCTTAAATATCCACATTTTCTAAATCAAGTTATGCAATTGTTTAAATTTTAGTAATATCGCAGGAGTATAACGTGTTCGTATTGACGCAATATTTAAACCAGAGAGTTAGCTATATATATATATATATATATATATATATATATGAACAGGTGGTATATTATGAAATTAAAACACAGGCACACAGCATAACCAGTTTAACATACATTATTTCAAAACGACCAATTACACAACTATATTATACCATGGTATCAGGCATATTGATTCATTAAATAACTATATTAAACCACGATATCAGACGTTTTGACTCATTACATAACTATATTAAACCACGATATCAGGCGTATTGACTCATTACATAACTATATTATACCATGGTATCAGGCATATTGACTCATTACATAACTATATTATACCATGGTATCAGGCATATTGACTCATTACATAACTATATTAAACCACGATATCAGACGTATTGACTCATTACATAACTATATTAAACCACGATATCAGACGTATTGACTCATTACATAACTATATTAAACCAAGACGTATTAACTCGTGATGAAGTTCTTATTGTAAGCAAATACAACGGTTTAGAACACGATTGCTGTATATACTCTTAGAAAAATCTGGCTCTAATGGAACCCTTTAAGGTTCTTCGGTTATGGCTCTGGTGGAACCCTTTTTGGTTCTGTATGGAACCCTCACAACAACTGTTCCATGTATGTCTCCCTATCTTATTATACCAAAGAACCGTTTTTGTCCTCATGGTTCCATTGAGAAGCATCCTGGTTCCATTTAGAACCATCCTCTTTTCTAAAGAATCCTCAAAAGAACCATTATTTTTAAGAGTGTATTTTAAACGGCAGAGAAAGAAAACAAATCGAAGATCGATCCTGTGCCCTTTAGATTGTATGTAGTTCGTACATTCGGACTTGCTAACCAAAGGTCGCGTGTTTGATCCCTTAATGAGACAAGTATCTTTCTTTTTCTACACATTTAGAAAACTACCTGTAAACCGAGGGATAAGTAAATAGGATTTGTTTGATCGTCGCTAGAATTTGAAATTTAGAATAAAAATCTACATTTTCTTTGGAATTAAACTTTGTCAGTATTATAAGGCTTGGAAGTCACGAACATCAAGATTCATGTACATGTAATATAAATAATCCAGATTTTGCAAAAAATGAAGTTATCCGTTTTGTTATGAAAATGGCCCGGTACACTAGAAAGACTTAACAATATTAAGACTTCAATGTAATTCTTATGATATCATTTGTGCTCCGTGAAGAAGGCGGATCTCTGGGGCACTTGTGGACTTTTAAAGCCTGATTGTGGGGGTTAAAGCGTGAGTAAGCCTATAAGACAAAGGAGTTGATCTTTGGTCAAAATTAGTCCAGCCTATATATACCAGACGTCTCACCACATCGCTATTTTTGCGTCATGTATTAAGCCATGTATCAAAATTAAGAGGACCATCGTAAACAAAAGTTGTAGGCATACAAAATGTCTACACTATAGGCCTCACATAAATCATGTCGCTCTCGTCTTAAATAGGAGAACTCACGTAACGAGTTTTGATCCGAGATTTCGAAAAGACCGCAATGGCATTAATGGCGTCATTTTTTTGTTGGTGCTAGGTATACAGTCAATCCAACATTGAGAACCTTTCTATCGTTCGTTTATGCACTCTCACATATAATGGTTCTTTGAGGGTTCTTTGGAAAAGAGGATGGTTATATATGGAACCATTACGACGAAAGCAGTTCTTCGATAGAGGCGGAAAAGGAGAAGTACTTGGAACAGTTGCTGTGAGGGTTCCACACAGAACCATAAAGGGTTCCACAAGAGACATGACTGAAGAACCTTTAAAGGAGATCCGCAGTACTTCAGCCCCACTTTGCAGTTATTTGTACTTTAATACACAAATAATAAGATATGCACAGTTTTAAGAAATAATATTCTTCCTAAAATGATCATTTTATTGTTTAAAATTCCACTAGAGCCAATTTTTTTAAAGAGTTTACATTCACGCCTTAAGGCACCTGTGCTAATTAAATTTGAATTCTCCATGCACATGGACATGGCAGGGACTAATCACAAATGAATGCATCGAGGACGTATTACCATATGACTTGTCTAGTCATGTGGTTGATTCTTCACGTTATCGCGTTATCTTAGGACAGGCAAGTAAACGCGAGATATATGCAAATAAATTATATCGTTACCTTGTTGTGTTGTTTCTCCGATTTTGTGATCTGTCGTCACTTCCGGTATGAAGGATTTCACGAGGCTTGGTCACCAGAGATGGAGTTATTGCCTTGGTAACGTCTACTTTCCGTTTCGAAGTGGTTGTTGTAACACTGGATGATTTTAACGTGGAGCGCCCTATTGTCAATGATGGCAAGGTAAAACCGCCTTTGGTCGCCGAAATAGTATTGTTCAAAACAGGCTGCGCTGTAAACGTTGGCATTGTTGAAGCTGCCTTATCACTCCTTGTAGTTAATGAAATTGTTGTTCGTGATATTTCACCAGACAGCAATTTTTCAAGAGTATTGTCAGTGGCGGGCGCAAATGTCTCTGTTGACGACGTTGCTAAAGAAATTCTAGACGTTGACGCCGAAGGTTTTCTCGAAAAATGTGTTTCTTCTGTAAGAATATCTCGGAGTGTACTCACATTGCCCGTTTCCGTGAAAATCGATGGCACTTTTGTTGAAGTTGTCGCAGATCCGAAGCTGAAAGCGGTTTCTGTGACGTTTGGCGTGACTGATAGGTCAGTTGGTTTTGGTGAATTTATTTTCATATTTGTGGAATAAGTTGAGTTCCTATATTTATTTGTATAACCTGTGAAATAAGAATGTGGCGTTGAAATCCCTAAGGTGGTTTTTGCATATTCGGTACTAGTTGTTTGTATCACGATTTTCGACGATGTCGATGGGAGAGTTTGGGGATAAACGACAGTTGTCTCCCCTGGTGTAACAACTTTTTCCACCACGTAATTTCCTGCCTCGCGCAGAAACTGGGCACGAGGTGGTTCCGGCGGAAGCCTTCTAGCGGCGATGGTCCTTGCAGTAGAAGTTGATGTTTTTTGTCTCTCTAACATCTGTACAAAATCCATCATTACTTTCTGGAGAACTGCATCAATGTCAACTATACCTAAAACAGAAAAAATGAATTGTTACAAAAAAATATATATTTGTTCGTGTAAACTTCTGTTTAGGCCAACTTATTTACGCTTGTTCGTGTCTATCTATCTATCTTTCAACCAGCCAATCAATCAATCAGCCAATTAATTAACCAATTAATCTATCAACCAATCGTCCAATCTAGTAATAAAAAAAGTAAGTAATCAATCAATAATTTAACGCCTAATTATAAGTTAGATTTATTATAGCCTACAATAGAAAAAAATGACCTTCTGGTCAAGGCAAAACCTGTCAGGCATCAGTTATATTTAATTTTATTCTGTTGGTTTGTAAAATTTCTAGTTTGCATTGTATTTTTTTTAGTACTTTGTATCACTTTATCTTCGTATTTAACGTATAAAAAAAGATGGCATAAAATGTCCACCGTAGGCCTACAAGTTATATACAGCACCAACATTTATGGGTTATCTGTGAAAAACGGAGAATCCTCCTAAATATAAACAGTTTTGTTAACAATTTGATAGAGGGTATTTATTAATTTGCCTCGTTTAAAATCGAGCAGCAATATTGTCTACACAATGCTAACAAACTGCACTCAGTATTAGCATTAATTTGAGATGACCTTTCCATATACAATATACAAGCACCAAAACCTCCGCAAAAGGAAGAACTATTTTTAGACTACCAACTGACAAATCATAATGGCCGAATAAACTAGGCGTATAAAAAGCACAGGATTAAAGACGATTAAAACAAGTGCATTCAAATCCACTTAATTTTGCTGTTATTCAAACGTATTGTGTACTTTTTATGCCGAATCTGTAGTGATGATCTAATTTGTTTTTGTCTATACATTAAAATATCTGGCTCCAGTCATATATATTAATTTATTATGTAGGTTTGTACAATTTCTAGTTTGCCTTGTAATGTTTTTCGTACCTTTGATTACTTTATCTTCTCTAAAGTATAAAAAAAAGATGGCATAAAATGTCCACCGTACAAGTTATCTAGAGCACCAACATTTAAGTTTGTTTGTTTGATTGAGGTTTAACGTCGTACTCAAGGGTCCAACATCTAAGGGCTATCGGTGGAAAATGGAAAATTCTCCTAAATATAAACAGTTTTGTTAACAATTTGCTAAAAGGTATTAATTTGATAAGACCTTTTTTGTTTGTTTTCTTCCCATTTAACTTGGATTTTCAATGGAGCGATCACAAACGAGATTGGAATTTGTTGACAAATCCATTTTTTAAGAGTATGCTACAAAACCCGATTTAGATCAACACAAACGTTTTTGACGTATTATCGGGGCTTTACAATGGGCTGTATTGTTTGATCTTGTTTTAGAAAATATTTCGAGCGGAAAAAGATAATTGAAGGAATTTAAACTCTTTTATCAAAGCGGAAACAGTAATCAAAGTCAAAACCTCGTGACAATTTAGCCTTTATTCATCAAATAAACCCATTCTTTGAAGCTGCTAGACATCATGAAGAACATCCCGGGTTTGTCAGAAGTGACACGAGGTGCCAAGCTCTGACAATTGTTGAGCATAGTTACTTCAACGAAAATGTCTCATCGAGTGATTATGATGATGAATTATGTAAAGCTCATAGGTCGTAATCTGTTCGTAATTCCTCCAATAATTTCACCTCTAAGGTCACTTACAAAGTAATTAACATAGATGTCAACGTTCTCGTTTCGGAATACACGCTTAGCGAAAACGACCCCTTTAAAACATTTATCGCGTTTCCGACGTCCAACGCCCAACGCCCTCCGGCTAAGGCCAGTATATTTCAAGCAGAGAAAGTCACTCCGTATACTTCGCACAGTAGGCACATTCATTTTCCAACACAACACTTTGTATATTTCAACTTAATATTTTAGTATTGTGGTTATTAACTGCTGCAGTACATCGCCGATATATCAGATCAATCTATCGACCGACCGACCGATCTGTCAATCAATCAATCAATCGATCAATCAATCGATCCACCAATCTGCCCTACTTCCCTTAGCGAAATGCCTTAGTTTCAAATGCGTTGCAATATTTTGCTTTAAAAGTAAAATTCTACTGATTTATCTGTCAATGTCTCAAATACCGTGGACGGCTATTCTCTAAGTAACAACTAAACAGGCAACAATACCTCTGTATCTTTCCAAAATGGGAAATATTCGAAAGTCTCATCCAATCCGAAATAATCATACTCATACCCAAGGTGCCTTGGAAAAGACGTAAATAGTTTGTGATTTTAACTAAGAAGAGAAGACCAAGAAGGTAGAACCAATACTTTTTGATATAAAAAGAATGCAAAAAAGACAATATAAAGGTAATAAGTAGAAAGGACAATGAGCGTGAGTAAAATCTGAACCGTAACAATTACTTTAAACCTCCCCTCACGCCCCCACCCCCCGCGCCTTGCTCTTCTTTCATTAAAATAGGTCCATTCATTTGAATCAATTAGGTTACCGTAAACGAAGTCGTGCAACGAGCCTGATTTATAGACAAAATTGCAAATATATCTTATTGTGTTAACAAATGCAGGGCTTATCTTGGATGATATAGAGATAGAGCCTTAAGGTATGACCAGGGAGTGTGGCGTTAACATACTTATCATTACATATACGACAATTAATCTTTGCTTTATGACCTGATAGGTATCTAATCGTGTCATTTAGACAAGGGCATACATTCCTTTATTTAATAAAACACCTATTGTCTTCAAAACTCAGTTATATCCCCTCCATCATTAACGAATTGACATTAGTTTAGTTGGGTTAATCATTCATGACTTTAAGCTGTCAAATCAACATTTTTGGGGGTTAAATTTGAGTCTGAAAAACGGATGGAAACTTTCAACTTTTAAAAGACAAAATTAGCATTTGGGTGCACTATTGGATTTATTATCATTTATTATAGAAAAAACAACACGTGACGTTAAAGATAACTCCGTTGGCTGACTGCCTGTAGATGACAAGTAACGCGAGAAAGTTCGAGAAAAAAAACAAGATTTTAAAGTTTGAGGCAGGTTTGTAGTTATTTTGAATATAAACACAACCCGAAAGATCAAAGTTTGTGACTGCTGGCGGTTTTACTTTACAAGAAATCTTTTAACGAGTCAGGAACAGCCAAATACTGTTTTATTCCCAACTTCGGAATCTTTTATTTGAAAAAAGAAAAACGGTAATGCTGAAATGAGTGGAAATTTCTTGTACATAAGCTAGGATAAATCAATTGAATTCAAACAAATACAATCTAATTTAAAAACCCCTCTTGTTTTGTTTGTTCCAAAGTAAGATCTGACACCAATGTACCCAATCGTATTCTCGCGAGAGTTTCTATAGTGGACGAGACTAAGACAACCCTCGTACGCCATGCCAGGCCATCGCGCATTAATTTCCTCCAATATTTGGGGCGACCTATCAGCCACAGATCAGCAAATAAAAGAAGTGCAAAACAAGATGGCCCGGGTGTATCTTAGAGTGAATGTCTCGACGTAGGAAGTAGAATCGACTATATTTTAGAATGATACATGTATAGGAGTATAGTTGTTATGAAGTATTTATACATTTTGAAGCATTGTTTGATCAAGTTAACGGACGATAACCGGTGTTTTTCGTACCAGTTATTCAACAACCTGTGCTGCATAATAACTGTTTATTTTCTGAGAGTTTCAGAAGTAATTCAGCGAAGAAGTTGCCTAGTATCTATCCTCTGTGAACACAGGCTTTAAAGGTACAGAACAAGCCTTGTTGAAGGTAACCAGTGTTCCACAATTAATTATTCCCTTGAAGGTGTGTGGAGTATGAAAGGATTTACCATGCAGTAGTTCATGGTTAGACTTGAAGATTAGCTAATCCAACATCCATGTTGAATCAAAAATGACTCCCTTTTTAGTTTGTGCCATCTAAAATCGCAACACTAACCATACTGATAATAGTTTTAAACTAATGTTAGGATCCTGTTGATGAAGAATGGTATTAAAGATATCAAGATCACCCACGGAATACTGCCAAAGAATAAATATGTCACCTTAATAAAGAAGGTACAACACGGGCCGTTTACTACCTTTCCGAAGGGATTCATGTTCCATAAAAATAGAGGCAACATTGTTACTAAAGACTTTGAGTAGGACGCTTTTAATTTGTTGGTACCTTTGCCATCGTACTCAAAATCTATATTTCCACTTGAGTTCCAAGAACATCTCAATGGTCGGAAGACGCTTATCGGGATGAAACCCGTTGCCTCGGTATCTATATTTGTGTCCATAGACTCTACGTCAAGATTCACAAACAATCTTTATGATTCTGAACTTAGACAACTTATTCCCCAAAATACTCAGTGTTTTGAAAAAAGCTGAGATGACTATTGGCAATTGATTTCAGGTGTTAATAATGACAAGATTCAGAGCGAAAATCTAATATTATATGTCTTCCTGAAGGCATAGAAGGTTGAGGCCTAAATTTTTCAAAATATTTTCCGAGGTATGTGTTCTTGTGTGTTTATATGATTTCCTTATTCAAAATATATGATTTTCTGTTGGGATTTAACAGACAAATAAGTCAGCTGAAATCGTTCAAAGCAAAATTAAAAAAAGAGGCCCCCTTTTCAGAAATACCATCTGCTAAATAAGTGTGGTGTTATTTTAATGGAATTCTGACAAATACGCCATCAAAGATGTACTCGATGGTTTCAGGCTTTTCAATGCACACATCTTTAAAGTCCTCATTGTTAAACAAAACTTGATCAAAGTGTTGTGCAGCAAAATAAGTGCGCAAATTGGTATTGAATCACTGTCAATTTATCTATTGAGTATGAATAGACAGGACTGGAATACACAATATTTGGAATATACAACTATGAGATTAATTAATTGTTTACTGAAAATACATACAATATATGCCAATAAAAATACAACGCAGGTCTAATTAATATGGGCAAGGGGACCCAAGTAACCCTTATAACAACAAAGCAAACAGGCATAAATCACGCGGTCGTATAAGACAATGTGCAACTCTACACAAATAGTATTAGGCATTAGACCAGAGCACAATGCTACAAGAAGCTCACAATCATGTCCGCTGCCAGGCTGTTGAATTTAGATAACAATTGTACCAAGCGTTTCGGTTTTAGTATAGTCTTGTTGGCCGAACGACAACCCCATACTCATATTACATATAGAAGAGGGATTTATTATCCCCTGTGTTGTGGGACCTTCTAACAATTGCTGTATTGCCGGTATTCAGGCAAACCCAAAGTATGTAGTATCTAATTTCCGATACGTATACATACATGTAGGGGCAATTCGCACAGTCATTAATCTCATGTAGCTAAACATGGGTCTTCTGAACACGATATTTGAATATTTTCGTCTCTTAGGCTTTAATTATCTTAAGCATTACGTCTGTTATTTCAACCCAAAGCAGATATGTGCCTTTTTATCAGAATGGACAATTATTCGAAACTGTCAACTGGAGTTCAGTGTATTGTATTGTCGGCAATTAAAATATCGTATTTCATCGCTAATCGCATTTTCTTGGTGATCCGCCATGCCTATACGACAGAACTATTGTCCTCGCCAACCCAAGTTTGTGACATAAACAAATAAGCTTACCTGAACACACATCAGTTTAATGGTAGAAGCTGTATAGAAAACCGGTATATTTTGTATTATATAATATAACCCTTAGGTGAATGGTGTGTTGGTAGAAAATAATGTCTTGTTAAGTTTACTCAGGCATGTATTTTCTATCGAAGTTAACACATAGTATCTATGAATACAAAATGTTTTGAAGTTTAGCTTTTTTTATTTACCTTCACGAAGAATTTATATGGTATACCTTATTATTAAAACATTGAAATTTGATTATGTCGATCTGTGTGTGTGCTTGTGAAAATGTGGACATGAATAGGTTCATTTTTAT
>JAVFBX010070324.1:0-16861 GCA_034783855.1 Mopalia kennerleyi | reverse complement strand
ATCAGCTTCCTGTTCCCTTTAGTTCTGAGAACACCAGGGCAACAGAAAGCTCCTCTTTTCTTGCCTCTTACGATCGATCGAGGAAACCGCGGGAGTATTCTGCAGGACTGGCCAACCCGCTCCCACACGGGGCGAGACACCTTTTAAGAATTTGGCTCATTTTCCACACCTAAAGTAGTTCATTATTCAAAATAATAAATTTGAAAAAGATTGGTAAATTTTTTTATATATTCTTGTTTTACGAGTTGGTTTTGTAAGCAGGACATGACAAGCCACCGTTTCTTGCCAACAACAACATTGAATTAAAAATATATTCAAAATAAAAACACTATTCCTTATTTTCACAAAGTCTGTGTTGTTTAAATAGTGGTGGAGGCAAGCACAATTGTCTTTCTGTCCTTTTTAAAATCTATCTCAATGGTTTGAAATGTTAGCCGGACGAGCCAAGTGATAAAAAACACAAAGTTCCGCTCCTAACATTAAACTGCCAAGTTGTTCATGAAACTAACCTCACTGACCTCAGTAAAATTTGGTGGAAAGAAACTATTCAACATACATTTGTACACATAATAACAAGCTGAGTAGCTAGCAGGATGAGGTCCACCACTAGAGGCTTTTTTTTTTTTAAAATATGCTCATAATCCCATCCAAATCACCTTTTCCTACTTTTGTTTAAGAACTATTTTTTTCTTCAAAGAGTTAAAGTTATGATGTTTATCACCTCTTTGGTGCAATATGCAATGTCGTACATATTTGTTCTGAAAGAAATTGATGAAATGCAATCTTATCCTATGTCATAGTAGTAAGTAGGAAGCTAGAGTCCAGGTTTCAAGTTAATCTGTGAATTTGATCTCAAAATTATCATGTTATAAAACATGTGAATATTGTAAAATGATGCATTGGCAGCCATTTAGTTTTACAAAACTTGATGAAATTCAATCCCATCTGTTTTCTTAATAAGAGGAGAGTTTATTTCAATTTTCAAATTAATCCATCAATTTGTTACAGAGTTATATTGTTCACAACATATACAGTAATGAATTTTGTTTAAAAATGCTATGGCGGCTATTTTGTTTTGCGGAATTTGATGAAATTCAATCCCATCAGTTGTTCTAATAGGTGGAGACTTTATTTCAAGTTTCAAGTTAATCCATTAATTTGTTACAGAGTTATAGCGTTCACAACATGAACAGTAATGAATATTGTTAAAAAATGCTATGGCAGCCATCTTGTTTTGGGGAATTTGGTGAAATGTAATCCAATCCAACGTCTTAACCAGAGAAAGCTTAATACCAAGTTTGAAGTTGATCCAAGAAATTATTCTCTACTTATCCTGTTCACAACACATATACGCGTGAATATGCTAAAATTATGTAATAAAGGCCATTTTCTTTGACGGAATTTGATGAAATGCTATACCATCCGTCATCTTAACGGGAGAAAGCTACATACCAAGTTTGGAGTTAATCTGTAAATTTGTTTTCAAGCTAGCGTGTTCACAAACATTTGTGACAGACGGACGGACGGAAAGATGGACGGATGCAGAGTAGCATTTCCTATTCCCACCCTACTATAGTATTGGTGGACAAAAAAGATGGTGACCATATTGGATGAATAAACTTGGTGAAATGAGTAACACCAGCCATGTTGTTATTTGTACTCTCCTCCTGTTACTGTATTAGGAGGTCACTTCAATTCGATGTTTTGTGCAATAGTGTCTATATTATAGCTCTCTATTCTGTGGAATGTAATGATACCCTTTAATTGCAAGAAGAGGATTTGTGAACTTATTGATTAACTGGTGTTTTATGCTGTCCACTAGGGTGAAATCCAAGAATAATTGACAGCTACAACCATAAAATGGGAAGAGTTTTGATAAAGTCAATCTTCCCCTATTGCTAATTTTAGACTGCCTCGCTACATGCAGCCACAGAGCTGCAAAAAGTATTGCAAGTTTAAATTAATTTGGTTATTGTCTCTTTATCCATTGACTTCATAGCAAGGGAGGGGCATGGGCTTAGGCAGACACCTGTCCACCCGTCCAAATGGACACACGGAAATGAACAATTGCGTCATTTGGACACGCTGTTTAAAGAAAGTAAATTCATACACGAAATTGGTTCCCAGTTATTGTGCAATGGCAACCATTTTGTTTTGTGTAATTGTATTAACAGACATAACTAAGTTTGAATTTTACACTTGAATTTGATTTCAAGTTATGTTAAACAACACATACATAAGGGATGGAAATAAGGGCTGGTGATAATTGATATAACCCGCACAATAACAGGCTCTTCCGTGTTGAACAACAATATCTCATCAAATTTACAGCACGATTTTAAAATAATCTAATCAAAATATTTTTTCCTCCAAATAAACCCAGCTTATACAAATGTATATCTTGTAAAATTACTCATTGACCGACGGCAATTTTGTTTTACAGAATTTGCTGAAATGCAAACTCCTCTGATGTTCTAACAGGAGGAAGCTACATGTACTTCGAGTCAGAAAATAGTATGTGAATTTGTTCTCAAGTTTTCATATTCACAACACATAAGCGTGAAAGAAAGTGAATGCAATGGCGGCCATATTTAGGCCTTACAATTGGAGGTGTGCTAAATAAAGGAAGTTATAGTCAAAGTTATTAGTTGTTTTCAAATTATAATGTTCACTATCTAGCAGACATTAATACTGTAAAGGAAGTTTGAAATTAGTCCATAAAGTCTTCACAACACTCACTGGAATATTGTAAAATGATGAAATAGTGGTCATATTGTTTTGTGGAATTTGGTCGATGTGATCCCATCCAGAGGAATCTTTTTATGATATCTGAGTTTGAAGTTACATGTAGTCCGTGAATTTAGTCTGTAGTCCCCATATTCACATCAAATACAGGCATAAACATTGTCAATATTGGCCATATTGTTTTGTCCAAATTGGTGAAATGCAATACCATTAATCAGGACATGACGCTTACATGCTGTCGTTGTGAAATATATGAATACATCATCTCTCATTATAAACTGTGAAAATATTGTATAGCACCCCTATACAATATCTCCATTAAATTTAAACACGCATTCATCATTTGCTTGTTTCTTTTCTTTTGTACTTTAAAATTTTAGGCATTTTAGGCATGTCTGCTAAACAAAAAACAAGACATTTGTAAATTGAGTTTTAATTAAATATTTGACACAATCTATCAAATCAGACTGAGGAAGGTACGTAATTTGTAGCCCTATTATTAATTGGAAAAGTAAAGCATTTTTTATTTACCTACACCCCTGTGCCAATGTGATTACATGTATACATACGTCAGAGAATGTTGTTTGTGAGCTGCAAAGATCCAAAAGATATCTTACAAACAAAAACTGACGACCAGTGCTGTTTAATAAATAATTATATAACTGAAAGAAAAATATTTATGACATAAGAGCCTTAGGGGCAAGAAAGGGAAAAACTAAAGTATCAAATGAAATTTAATTAAATATTAATTATTACCTAATTTGTTAACACCTACCTTTCCACTCGTGACTGACACAGCCCACAAAATGGCTGATCGACATATACAAGGCATGGATTGATATAAGAAATATGTACATCTGGAATAAAATAATACACTGGTTAAATATCTGTTTGCAGCACCTATAATAAAATCCAGGACAAATCTGCAAAAATTCGGGGTTAACAGGAAAACACCCATCATTCTCTGATCTCGTTTCTGTCTGGCCATCTTGTAATTTATGTTTTTAATTATCAGATTGTTGTTGGGGTTTGTTGTACAAAAATAACTACATACAAATCTATGACAATTTTGTGGTGAGTTCATAAAGTACAGAAATGTAGAACACCTGTGTCGAACTTTTGTAATATTGAGTTGTCCTGTTCATTTTATACCCTGAATTCCTGTGTTTTCATTTTATAATGAAAGTGAACTTTACAAATGTGAAATAACCTATGAAATTACACTCCAAATCCTTCTATAATTACCGTAGCAGAATAATTCTACTAGATAATTAAAAAACCTTTCATTTTGTCATTTAAAACTAAAAAAACATTTGCAGCTTTATATAGATCTATACAGTAAGCTTACATTACCCGGATATAAAACTTCATTTCAGATTAATCCTTAAATTTCAATCTAATGACTCTGAGGTTGAATTTAAAAAGGGTTCCAAGAAAGCTACATGTAACAGTAAGCTATACATTCTCCGTGATTGGTTACTGAGAGTGGTTTCATTCAACAGCCATAGTGTTAGTAAAAAAAAATATATATATACGGACGCACCCCCCCCTCCCTGTGTTCAATTATTAACCGAGGGTTACAAAACAATGATACTGATCCATACATCACTGTTGCTAAGAATTCTGATTGCTTTAAATCTATCAAATATAAGGTCTAAAACTTGTTGTTGTCATTGTTGTCAATTCTCAAAGTCAATCAGTTTTGGATAAAATAGGAAAAGGTCCCAAGTTATCTGCAGTAGCCCACAACGTGTCTATCTCCATTTCATACTATGTACACACCAAGTTATCTGCAGTAGCCCATAATGTGTCTATCTCCATTTCATACTATGTACACAAGCATAGACACAATAGCTAATTCCAGCTGGAAGAGAGTGCCATGCAATTTCATTGGCAAAACTAGTGAGGAAGAATTTTACAATATCATAGAAGCATTTTATTGGGCCAGCTTTAGGCTGTCATCCTTTCTGTCGCTATCAATAATGAAATCTGCCGCACAAAAGTTGTAAAAGTCAGAGAGAATTTGTCAAGTGGATCCAATTGATAACCAATCAACTTTATCAATCAGATTTTATTGGAAACATCAAATCCAATCAGGTCAATAAGAAAAGATTAAAGAACTGATACAGAAAATCTAATAAAAGTTGGCAAACCAAAAAAGCATTAGAAAAGAATTTACTTTATATTATCCTTACGTCAAATTTAAAACAGTGAAATAGATCAGTCAATGCATCAAGCTTGAGGGAAGTCTGAATCATTGCTCACACGGAAACAACCAAAAACAATAATTCAATTTGAGTAGTGCCATCAAAAAATTAAATTTCCTATTTCTGATTATTCATTAATAACTTTTTCAGATTTTTGTAATATAGCCATCAGCTTTTATTTTCTACATCACATTTTTTTAGCATTTCTTGATGCCAAAGATGTAAAGTATTATTTTATATACCAGTACTCGGAAAATTCTTAATATATGTCTGAATTTAGTTTGTCACAATCAATAGGTCTGTAAGGTTTATACCTGTAATGCAGCATGTGTATGCTCAATAAACATAAATTTCGCCATTTCACACTTTACACTGTGACTGTTTTACTGTTTTTAACAAGGACAAAACTTCTTTCAGACTGAACAAAGTGTGACATAAACTTATAATGCATCCGATGGTGGGTGTCCGATGGTGGGTGTATAACTGAAATTTAGACTGAACAAAGTGTGACATAAACTTATAATGCATCAGAGGGTGGGTGTATAACTGCCCTTCAGACTGAACAAAGTGTGACATAAACTTATAATGCATCAGAGGGTGGGTGTATAACTGTCTTTTACACTGAACAAGGTGTGACATAAACTTATAATGCATCAGATGGTGGGTGTCCGATGGTGGGTGTATAACTGCCTTTTAGACTGAACAAAGTGTGACATAAACTTATAATGCATCCGATGGTGGGTGTATAACTGTCTTTTAGACTGAACAAAGTGTGACATAAACTTATAATGCATCCGATGGTGGGAATATAACTGCCTTTTAGACTGAACAAAGTGTGACATAAACTTATAATGCATCAGATTGTTTGTTTGTTTGATTGGGGTTTAACGTCGTACTCCAGGGTATTTCACTTATATGACGACGTGCCAGCCCAATGGGTGAAAGAAACCACCCTCTACACCACTGGCAAGACGGGACAAATACAGGACTATAACAAGACACTATACACACACCACAAACAGATTGGCTTCCTGTTCCCCTTTAGTTCTGAGAGCACCAGGGCAACATGAAACTCCTTCCAACCACCCGCCCTTGCTACAATAAGCCGAGATTGCCTCTATGGGCTTTCTCATTTTCAGAGCTACGGCCCCTGGACCCTCGCCGGTTGAGCTGTGCTAGTCGAGCACCCCCTTTAACAAAATACTGTATCCACCACGGATCCATCTTCGCTAGCCAAGAGTTTTATTCCGAGCTACTCTATATTATAACCCTTGGTGGATTGATCGCACATAACTAAACGCTACTGTCAAGCGGTTGGGTGGGAATTTCTATGCAACCAATCAGATGTTGTGTTATGAGAGTAAAAATGACTGCGATAATCAATGATGAATGTGGGTGAAAGCTTATAAAGATAAAGGATATGTTCGAGGTATTCAACCAACTTAATGAGAGTATTGCGTATGTACCCACTCCTACAGACACAAAATCTCTGCATACAAGTTAAATAAAATCAAAATAAATAAACTGTCAAAACTTGAGTATAACATGTTTTCAGTGCTTAAATTTGAAACTTTCAAGTTAGCTATATGTAATATTTTTATCCAAGTTTGATTAGAATCTGATGTGTTTTCAATGACCCTGGATATAGTTCATGACACACCCTCTACACATAAGGAATATTTATGCGAAGTATAAGCTTCTTCATAGTTTTCGTTTAAAAGTAATGGCCAGGACAAGGTTTTAAGTATTATGTTTTAAGTATTATGGACAATGGTGACCTTGACTCAATGGCCTTGGACCTAGGTCATGACACACACCCTAGTCATATGCAACATTTGTGCAAAGTATAAGCTTCTCTAAAGCTTTTATTTTAAAGTAATTGCCCGGATAAGGTTCTTTAGTATTATAGACAATGATGACCTTGACCTTAACTCAATGACCTTGGATATAGGTCATGACACACCCTCTAGTCATAAGAAACATTTGTGCAAAGCATAAGCTTCTTGAAAGTTTTTAGTATTTTGGACAATGGTGACCTTGACCTTAACTCAAGGACCTTGGACATAGGTCATGACACACCCCTAGTCATAGGGAACATTTGTACAAAATATAAGCTTAGGTGATACGGACAGACATTGCCATAACTTAATACGTCCACTTTCGCCGTATAAAAAGAAGGAGAATCCAAATATAATTTCATTCACCTGCACTTTATTTAGTCTTACTAGAAAATACAAAATATGGGAATAGAAAAACAGCTCTTTGTCTCAACCAAGTTATATATATATAGTATTTTGTAAACTTCCTAAACGATTATTTTTGTTGAGATGTTTGTAAACTTAACAAATTATAATAATATAATGCTTTCCTTGACTACATCACACATTTTTTTGACAAACTTTAAATTTCCAATGGTTATTTGCTAATCTTTATATTATATATATATACTGGGGTCGACATAGTTTGAAGTTTAATTTGGGTAAATTAATTGCTTCTATAATAGCCACAAACAATAAGCAACTTCCAATGGCTGGCTACAACATAATCACTAGAATACATACTGTTATGATAACTTTATCTCAGGTTATAGTTTCCGTTAGTTGACATCCGGTATGATAAAAAAGGTTAAAATTTGTACATGCCCAAATTCGCGAAATTTATTAATATTTACTTTCATTTAAGAAAACACTGCGATAAACATTTTCTGTAAATATAACTAAAGATAACCACACCTTTACAAACAAAACTGATATATAAGAGACAACACATAATAATGGTTAATAATATCATTAAGATCCAAGCATTTAGTTTCTTGCTTACAATTATGTATACAATTATGTATACAATAAAGTTAAAACAAGGTTCTGAGAAAAAAAAAAATTTCTCTTCAACAAATAATATCCAAATATTTACACACAACAAATAATAACATCCGTGGGGCATATTCTTTAAAACAATCCTGGCTGAATGTTGGTCATAATAATAAACAATTAACTGATTATGATCAGTCCACAATTTATGCTTTTCCTGCTGATTTCAGTTGTTTGGTTGATTGGTTTTCGGGTCAGATCTAGGCTGTTTGGGTGATTGGTTTTCGGGTTAGATCTAGGCTGTTTGGGTGATTGGTTTTCGGGTCAGATCTAGGCTGTTTGGGTGATTGGTTTTCGGGTTAGATCTAGGCTGTTTGGGGGATTGGTTTTCGGGTTAGATCTAGGCTGTTTGGGTGATTGGTTTTCGGGTTAGATCTAGGCTGTTTGGGTGATTGGTTTTAGGGTTAGATCTAGGCTGTTTTAGAGTTCCTTAAAAGGACCCTTTATAAAATCAAATCAGCAGTTTTTTGCAAATATCAAATGATTTTTTTATTTTATCAAATGAATTATCCATTTGTATATACCCAAAACTGAATTCCATTGCTGAATTGTAGAGGAAAATACTGAATTTTCTTGCTAGACAAGATGTTGAATTTGAAATTTTGAGGGGTTGTCATGACCAATGAGGATACAGCATGATCTGCATGACAGAGACATGTTTGTCAATGTCAGGTACCATTTGATTAAAACTATCACCCTTTTACCTCCAGGTCAATAATTCACTTTTCAAATAGGTGGGGACCTTAACAAAATATTTGGATCTAACCCTGGGTTTTATGTCATCCTCAATGTTATTTCACTTATATGACTGCACACCAGCTCATGGGTGAAAACAAAACAATATCAGGTAATCCTAAAACATTTATTTGTTTCCCGTAACCCCACCTACACCAAAAATTCAAAGTTAAAAAAAAAAAAAGTCGATATTTTTTTGTTTCAGAAAATGTTTCACATGTGCTGTTCGGTTTTTTGTCACATGAGACATTTTTTTAGGAGAAAATTGACGTAGGCCAATTAGATCTGGAGAAAGCTCTCATGCTTGTCCCAAAATGGCTACTACCGACATCGATCTTCTTCAGCAGATGATCAGGAATAATG
Organism: Mopalia kennerleyi; assembly: GCA_034783855.1. NCBI lineage: Eukaryota > Metazoa > Mollusca > Polyplacophora > Chitonida > Mopaliidae > Mopalia > Mopalia kennerleyi. Next base: position 7,941 of record JAVFBX010070324.1, on the reverse strand, counting down.
ACGCTAGTAGTGTGGGTTTTCCCAGTCTATTAGTTTCAGCAAATGTCAGTCAGCAATAGACACGCCTTAGTACATGCTAAACCGCGTTCAGGCAACACGGATGAACACCTGAATGTCTGCCCAGGAAACTGAAGCATGGGACACCATAGACCTAGTTGTCGCTAGAGTTGATCACTAGAGTATAAATCGCAATGCATTGGCGAGTCATTTTTAGAGGCGAAATATTTTGCTTCTCGTAAACTAATTCACCCAGTGGAAAAAGGGTTAAGATCACCAGGGTGACAAAGAGTTCTCTTCTACCACCAGCCAATGCCCTTTAGACTAACAGTGTTCCTGTAGCTATCTTACTGCAGACATGCAAGTCAATTTTCTGTGTACTGCTTTGGTTTATTGTGAAAAGAAATACTCATGAGCCATTCGAACACAAACTTGGATCAAACCCACTTAGTTTTCTTTACTTTCTCCAGATAAACTATATTTAATCAATATACCCTATAACTTCTAGCAGTTGGGACACTCTAATTTTGGGACAGTCCACAGAAATAACATGTAAGGCCCTCTGTGGTAAAGCATATTTCTCTGTCCCAACTTCTACAAGTTATAGGGTATTAAAAATCGAAACTTGATTTGTTGGGACGTATAAAACTTATACTTGTAAAAGAAGGAAAGCACAAATGACAACAAGCATAGCTCACAACATATGGTGGAATAACACCAGGTCAGATTGCTGTTGCCTCTTTACTGTGAGAATTTCAGAGCAACAAACATCTACCCCAAAATAGGATACTGCTTTACATCGATGCAAAACAGTTGATTAATGAATGAGTTTCCAAGGCAAACAAAAACAAGAAAAAATTCAGCCCAAGTAAGGGATATGAGAGATTTTGAAAAATGGCGTTGTCTGTGTGTGGATATCTTTTTTGGCATTGTGGACATTCTGTAGTACAGTGTATTTTATAGATTTAAAAGTTATTAATTTCATTGGAATTGTCACAACAATTTGTACCTTTATAAACTGACAACTATGGTTTAACATTAACTAATTCACATTGACTAACAAGCATCAGACCCTTTATTTTACAACAGGTTCTAGAATTTTAGGACTTGAAATCTGATTATAACTCAAGTTAAGATCAATTCTTCAGCTCTATGATCACATCTTTAGATAGCATACAATGTCTGATTATAACTAAAGTTAACATCAATTCTTCAGCTCTACGATCACATCTTTAGATAACATACAATGTCTGATTATAACTAAAGTTAAGATCAATTCTTCAGCTATATGATCACATCTTTAGATAGCATACAATGTCTGATTATAACTAAAGTTAAGATCAATTCTTCAGCTCTATGACCACATCTTTAGATAGCATACAATGTCTGATTATAACTTAAGTTAACATCAATTTTCCAGCTCTATGATCTCAACTTTAGCTAGCACACAATGTTTTATATATTAACAGATATTGGAATTTCAGAAACAGAACATCTGGAAGACTGGGAAGGTTGAAGAGAGTTGAAGACATTCAATCATGAACATTAGTCCCGTTGAGCTCCACACTATTCTCTCTGCTCTCATTAGGAATGCTAAAATCCACTGACTTGCCGGATGGTTCAGAAACCCCTCGGGTTTCCACATTTTCATACAGAAACTCATCTTGAGGAGCATCTTTAGGCTGATCATTCGCAGGCATCTCATTCTTCAACATATTGTTAGCTGGAAGCTCAAAAGTGTTGATAGGATCATCATAGGTTTGGTCAATGTCAACTTCTGCTCCACCATCTGGTGAAGGACTTGGTGATCTGGCTGGACTGGCTGGCTGGTCAGACTGTGGGCTAGCTGAGCGACGGACACTTGCATTTGCTAAGTTGTTTTCTGTATCAGCATAAGTATTGGTTTCAATATCTTGGTCCGTTTGGGCACTTTCGTAACTGTTGAAATTTTCTTCAGGTTCAGCCTCGTAGTGAGTGCTCTCTTTCTGGGCATCATATGTTGCTTGTCCCAGCGTATCTGGGTCTTCATAAGTCACTGGTTCATCCTCATTTGGAACCTGAAATGAAGTTACTTCGGCTTCTTGAGCGGCATCATAGGTGGTCTGCTCTGGTGCAAAGTCCACTGTATCAGTTGCTTCTTCTTCATAACCATTATCTGGTGCTTCTTCTTCATAACCATTATCTGGTGCCTCTTCTTCATAACCATTATCTGGTGCTTCTTCTTCATAACCGTTATCTGGTGCTTCATATTCATTGTCAACTGCAGGAGATTCGTGCACTTGAAGGGCCTCATAACTTTCAGGTGTATCAGCATCGACATTCTGTCTTCCATTGCCATTCTCTACGGTGTCTAAGATGGATTCTGGGATATCAAAGGAGTAGCTGGACTTCTGAAGGCTGGGTACTCCTTTCTTAGGCTTGAACGCTTTGGCTTTCTTCTCATAATGTTTGATTATGTCCTGATCTGTTGGACACGTCTTCTGGAAGGCATCGGTCTTGTATGTCTCATACAGATAGCGCCACACATAAAATAACTCTTCTGGGATCTCAAAATCAGCAAATTCCTGCAAAGGCAAGATAAATATGACTGATCATCAATCATTTTAAAAAGAGATTACAGGCCTTTTAATTTGAGACAAGAAGCCTGTGTTAAAGCATTATGTTGTTAGTTTGATTGGAGTTTAAAAAGGCAGTACCTTTCACTCATATCAGGGTATGTCTTTAGTGGTGAATGATCGTTTGGGTTACGTATAGTTCGCCACCCCTTCGATTTGGGCGAACGGTTTACCGTTCCCCAACAACAACAATGCCATGTTAAATTAACTGCTAATTTTTTCCTCATAATCCATGTTTAATGGTGTAGTTAAAGAAAAAAAAAGAACATTTGAGTGTTGTTTTAGTCTCTAATAACCTTCTGTTATCTACAAAAGGCGATTATATGAAATCAAAAGTTAGAATAGTTGGAATTTCGGCCGCAAAACACGTATACAAAAATTGGACCCTAAATGGGGTAGATACAGTAGATATAGCGATCTTAAATCGTAGATGCGAAATTTAATTTGGAAATGAAATGATTTATTAGATTCAAATAACAATTAATGCTATCAAATTTGTGTTTTAAAAAAAAGGTTTATCAATACATGTATATATGTAGGATATTGTATAAAATTAAACTCATTTGGAAAGATCAAACTTTAAATTCTTTGCTAAGTTTTTAAGGGTGACTGAATCTAACTATAAGCGACTATTAATACTAATATAAATATAAAATAATATTAATTAATAAATCAGTTATTACAAAACAATTCTTTCTCTATTTTTCTTGGTTTATTTCAAGAAATTAAGTTCTATTTAGGCTGTTTGGATACCGGTTACTTAAAGGCCCTGTACAGTATAACTCAAACTGTAAAATATCACTCTTAATTGTAAAAGAAAATAATGTTTACATTCTCCAAAGAGTTGAACTGTATGTACAATACATGCATCGATTCATGTATGCACAGGGTTCGGCCTGACGCAGAAATCTTGCGTATTTGACACAAAAGTATTCATATATACGCACGAATGTTCGTTATATGCGTTAGTTTGACGCAACCGTAATATCAATAATTTGTGGTTAACATTTACATACTTTTGTGTGAGCTGCAGTCTGCGTAAATCCACCGTAAAATGATAGTTTCGCTTTCTATAGAATAACTTCCGGTTGTCAAACAAACTACATGCGCAGAGTAAGATGTAAATGGTAGCCAATGAAAGCGCGCCAAAGCTAGTAACGTGGCAGAGCAGGATTGTATCACATGCTCAACTGCCAGAGTTTGGCCCTTCAAAGTGTCGCGCATTGACGTACGATTGATATAGTTTGATTAAAGCCATGTCAAAACAAATTAAACTTCATTCACTTTGGGGATCAGGGACGGCCAGTGTTATTGGTGAGTCTCACACAGACCGAGAGGAAATCGGAAGTTCGGTGCCTATGAAAAAAAAAACAGCACATGTTTTTCGCCAAGAGTGGCTGCGTGCTTTCCCGTGGCTAAAATATGACACCGATAGTAAAGTCATGACTTGTGACATCTGCACACGGGCGGCACGAACGAACCCGTTTACGTATGGCTGCTTAAATTTTCAAAATTCAACGCTAGTAAGGCACCAGGCTTCAAAAGACCACAGTGATTCACTATTATTTAAGTATCAATTTAATTGATGTGCCATTCTATGGCCTAATTTCATTTTTTTTAATGGGAATCTAGTGCATGTGACGTCATACTCTGACATGGATGACCCCACACTACCCCCTTATGACTCCTTCAAAAATGCATTAGGGGTCATGGTGACTCCCAATTTTTTAGGCCTAGGCCAAACCCTGTATGCATGTAATGCATTACATTAAACTCATTTAGAAATATAAAAGTTTTAATTCCTTTCCCACTTTCTAAGCCTGGGGTAGCTGAATCTAACGGTAGGTGATCAATTAATAATACCAGTAGGCCCTAACTTAAAATACTATTAATAAATACAACAGTTACCTTAAAAAATTTCTTACTCTATATTTCTTTGTTTATATCAAGTAATTTAGTCCTATTTAGGCTGTTTAAATACTGGTTACTTAAGGGCCCTGTACATGACACTCAACTTGTAAAATATCACTCTTAAAAAAGACACAACTCTCAATGGTGATTTTTAAAAGAGACAGGCTTTTTCCTGAAGAACACTGCTACATGGTGTTTATATTCATTTCTCGTTTGAGTAAAATCTAGTTTTTTAACAAATATTCCTGATGATGCACATTTGTACGAAAAAAGTAGCCTATTTTTTTTATAAAAAAGACTACATGTATTTATTATGAATTATGATCATATTCTTAATAAATAGCTAAACACCCCCAAAAAAATAACATCACATATTTGGCAGTTTTTGATGTACAATGACCAGAAAATGACGTGTGGTAACCGCTTTTTTTGTGAAACCGGTTGCCAGCTATGAAATAGTGGTAACCGGAAAACACGTCATACCCTGATAGACCGTGTGCTGGGTTTTATTTTACCCCAAATTTCAGCGTTCACTTTGTGCATAGACACAGAAGAACAATTTTCAGGCACAGTATATTTACCCAAAAAGTCTTTAAGTTTATCGTTTGATAATTTTGACTTGAACAACTGGTTAATTATTCCCGCTAACTTACTGTTTACTCGGGGTCCAGTTTCGGTAGCCGTGTCAAAGAACTCCGTGAGCTCATTGAGAAAATCGGGTTCTTGTTCTTGCAAGGTATTTCCCGACAGGACAGGCTGTTCAGGTGCCAGCAGATCGTCAATATCCCGACGTAAATCTAAAGTGATATTGTCACAGTCCTCAGAAAGCGACGACTTTTCGTCGTACTTCGCTCGTTTCGATTCTTTCCACGAAGAACGTCGAAACTGAGAGCTAGGAATGGGATTGTCATCATCCGAGTCGGACATATCTGTGCTGACAATTTAGTGCTCACGTTTACGTCTTGCATCACTTTTTTTAGCTATTTCCCCAATATATTTAAACAATTCAGATTTTAATTCATCACACTGCTTTGTAGTGACAGAGTCCGCCTGATTTTCAGCAGTAAACGGACTTGGCGAATGTGACTTGGACTCGGACGGCCCAGCCAACGATGTTAGGGGATGAGAACGGGGTTGTGATACTTCGGCTTTTTTCTCCGTAACACTGGATTTAGACAACTTTTCAGCCAAATTATCCCGTTTGGAATTTTTCCAATTATTTTTAGCAGGCATATTATCTGTTTTGGAGGAAAACACTGCCGCAGCAAAATCAAATTCTCGAGGACTAGACTGGTCCATATAATATTGATAGGTCTGGTGTCAAGCCACGTGGCTTACATTCACTGTTAATTATAACACTTTTTCATGACTGTTGTAAAAACGCAGCCTATATGGGACATGAATTTTTTTTTATTATTCCATTTGTCTCTATGTGTCGGGGCGGGTAAATTTCTACCCGCCCCGAAATCAATTTCTAACCGCCTTGAAGTTAATTTCAACCCTCCCGGAAATTAATTTCTACCTGTCCCGAAATTCATTACTACTCGCCCCGAAAGTCATTCCTACCCGACCTGAAATTAATTTCTACCCTCCTCGAAATTGGTTTCTACCTGGGTAGAACTCCACTATATGTATAGATCTATGTTAAAATTATAGCGTATTGGTGTCGAGTACTCACAGGGGTGGTCAATAAGTTATCTTTTCGAACACATCATTTTTTGTTAAATGCTGATTCAGTTTCTATCCCTTGGTTGAATTGAATACAAAGTACCCTTAACGACTGTGGCCTTACCGACGTGTGGCAAGACCAATTAAGGACAGTTTACCCCAAATAGTTACAATTAACCATAAAAGAAAATCTGACAGATCAGTCTGATCAAAATGTATATTATGATTCGTTGTCTTTTACGAAATATGCTTTTTATTTATGTGTCAATTTTACTTTAAAAAAGTACTTGCTCAAGTTACATCTATTTTTGAGTCAGGCCATGCTATAATTCAGAATCTTCAACTACAGGTTACCAGTAGATACTACGGTACCGCACGAGAGAATCGTTTCTGTTTATTGTTTATTAAAGGTTTCATAGGTGATGAGCTTCATATTTTATTTGTCTGTAGAAGGTTAATTTATTTACGAGAGAATTATAAACAGACATATTATTATTTTTTACCAAATGTTTTGAAAATGTATAATTTATTTAACAATCCCTAACAACATGTTATATTGAAATTATCCGTATTTATTAAACATGTATAAAATTATACATGTATGATAACTCTTTGGATAACATAAAGTATATTTTGTACTCACCCAAAGTTAATTCCGTAAAAAGACAAATGAACCGTCGATTCAGTAACTACTGCTAACTCTTCAATATTGTAATTTGCTGAGTAAATGGATTCAACATTGTTATATTGTGAATACACATGTCTTGAACCCATTTTTCATGTTCCTATCAATGTTTCATATTCCCTCACGAAATTTGCACATCCAGGACAATACTATTCCTTTCTTTCTCCCCAGATATTCCTTGGTTCCCTATAACAACTCGATATAAAGTTCTATTTAGAAGTGTGTATTTCAAAAGTTTTATAAGAACATGACATGATAAATCGTTTGTAGTAAGTCGGCATCTTTGTGTTGTTTAAACTCACTTATGCTTGCTGACAATATAAGGTCGTGTGTATAATTTAGGCTTAGTCATTCCGGCAAGTGTTGTTTTTTGCTTGTATGGACATTTGAAGATGACTTCCAGGCTTTTTTAAGCGTTTTGATTACTTAAACTATATCAACTTTATCTGCGCCATTGCATTCTTTAATACGCGTGAATAAGTCAAAAGCCGGTCAATCAATTGAGGCGCATGCGCTTTTCTTCCCAGTACGGATTCCATCGGAACTAAATTGAAATATGGATTCATTTCAAAACGAGATGGAAGCAAAAAAAAGGAAATCAGTCACGCTTCTTGAACTATAAATGACACGGTATGTCGTCGATTCTTCGTTGATCTAATGGACCGCGAGTCGGGGTTCTGTTGGGGGTTTTGTATACGTAAACACCAACAACTGACAAAGATTCGTCCTCCATGAGAAATACTGCCTTCGCTACAAAACTTCCAAGCGTGTATTATATCCGTATCAAATGTATGGCAATCCAACGGCCTAATCAAGCGCTTCGCATTGCATTTGTTTAATAAGAATTGTGTTTTCTTCTGTTTGTTTGTTTGTTTGTTTGATTGGGTTTTCAATTTCTGGGTTTATTGATACGCAAACGTTTCAGTGCAGACACTAGCACTTTGTCAAGATAATGAGAATTATAACATTAAGAGCATGCATGTGTTTATTAAGAAACTTGTCTCTGGAAGTTATCCAGAACATAAGATGATTTATCGATTTTAATTGATCTACATCCCTGTGCCA
>JAVFBX010070214.1:0-16864 GCA_034783855.1 Mopalia kennerleyi | reverse complement strand
ATCTTCGTCGACTCCGACAATAAAAGTCTGCACCAAGGGAGATAAATCTACTTTGGGCCTATACAGTGACCAAGATTGACTCAACTTTTATAATTATCAGTTATCTGGTTATTAACACATGGAGGTAGTCTTATGTATTATTTATCCTCTTTGGCAGAATTGAACCTTTAGATAATTACCAACTTAGACCAAGTTATTGTACACAAATTAAGGCAAACTATACGCTGGACCCTCTGTGACAAGTTTAAGCCTTTTGACCAGACTGTGGTATATAGGTTATTTATAACATTGAATACATAGAAGATGGTTTTCAGTGTCCAGTATTCATGTCGATATGGATTACATTGGGTATATGATATTCACGAATCACAGGTACGGGAGTAAAAATGTTGAATATAGTTTATCATAAATATGAACCATAAATTAACCCACTATATATTATCACTGATCTTGAATCGTTATTATTAAAGAGAGACAGATAACGGGAAAAGTGTAGATTGATAGTTTCCAGAGATATTTTGCTTTTCGCAAAATGCTAAAACTCCATAAAGGGCCATATTCCCATTAAATGCAGAATTAGCGATATCGATTAATGAATCATACATATAATTGATTGATATCAATAAATCAAATTAAATGTTGACTTGCTCTCCATAAAAGTGTTGCAATCTCATTTAAGTGTACTTGTCCAAAGCCTAGAGGCTTGCCCCGGACTCACAAAGGCCAAACACAATTGGCAATGAATCTGTGACGTATAGGATAACATTCTTCAATTTGTGAATGTGTCGTTTATGTTCAAGCGCACCCCTTCATGCTTCCAGGCAGTCAACAAGGAGCCACACCGTACACTCGATGTTACTGTTTATTTGGCAACAGCCAAACCATGTTTTAAATGACTGTTTATAGAAATGTGTAAAAAAAACAAACACATTTTGGTTTAAACTAGATAAGCAAAGATTATTTGCTGTTGTCGATGTTGTATCTATTAACTCAATTCCATCTAACTAATTATGTAAGAACAAGGTATGGTATACGCATCCCATATAGACCACACGATAAGTCAAGATTACTTCAAAAACTCGTGGATTACTCGCCCTTGCTGGGTGTTGTCAATTCGGGGTCAAATCGTTAAATCCATAAGTTTGTACCCCCCTATCCCATAGTCATAAGGTTTGGGCTATTTTATATCTATACCCTTTTGTCAAAATTTATTGCCATAGCTGCAATTATTAAAGTGCATTTTGTTCAAATGTAAAACCTTTAGTAGGTCTAAATATGTTTCTTCAAGCATTAACATAAGTAACCCTCTATTATCACAAGTAGAGCTAATACACGTCTAAGAGTTTTATTATTTAGACCGCAAAAGGGAGACAATCATCAAAAACAAGTGTAACATTTTCGTGAAAAATGGGACTCGCGAGTCTAAAATACCAATGCCACCTCCAGTTCAAAAGCGACAAACGTGCTCAAAAAAACATCGGATAAAATAAAGTTTCGAACCTGACAAGATGCCAAGTCTATGACCTCCCTAACACAACTGTAAGGGCACTACAACGCATCTGTGACAATGGTAAAGTTTCAGTCCAAGTGAATCGACTATATGTCTGTGGTCTCCGACCTGTGTCTAAATTGTCAACACCTTTGTTGTCTTGTGTTAAAATATGTATCGAAGCTAAAGTTCTAAATCCGCCATATGCCATTTAATGCTTTTTAGAAGAACAAATCGAAACAAAAGCAATAAACTATATTTCACATGGCACGTTTTGAATTTGTAGCCTTAATATAAGGCCCAAGATACATAAATTACACATTGTTAGGTAATAAGTTTGTACATTGAATTGTCTCGAGTGTACAATGGAGACAGAAGATCATTGAATATTTGGCACACATCACCTCGACCTCGTATAGTCTAAAATAATTGCTAATAATTATCAACCGGAGAGTTAATGAGCTGAACAGCTATTCGGTTATTGCATTTTCAAATTTGACATCACCAAACGCCTGCATAGTATTAACCGCTTGGTCTTGCTCACTTGATTCAAAACGGAACAGGGCAGAAAATGCGTCCTCGTTGTACTCCGGTAATTCAATAGGTTCGTCCAGGGTTTCCTTGATAACCTTGTGCTGTCTGAACATGTGGTCCACGTCTTCAAACTCCTTCGCCTGAACCAACTGATCGCGGGAGGAAACCATCTCATTTTGATGTTTCTTCACCAAGCTCAGTTTTTCCTCCAGCGTTTGTCTCTTCTTGCCAATCTCTCGTTCACATACATTGACCAGATCCTGCTCTCGCTGAGTCGCCACCGAATGGAATTTTTCAAACGTTGCGTGAATATCGTTGATGATTTCTGTTTCTGCGATTTTTAAATTTTCCAGAGCCGTTTCCAAAGCAGCTCGTGCTTCGACAACTGATTGTGATTGGTTCTCCAGTCTCGTGAGGGTGCCATCTATTTCCGGTGAGTATTTTGCCATGGCGTCTTTGATGTTCAATACGGTGTGGCCATTTTGGATGACGTGATCGCTGGATGTGCATTTGGAACAGATAGGAATGACGCAAGTATCACAGAAGAAATTAAGGGGTTGTGAACTATGGGTTGGACAAAATGTCACTGTGCAGCATTCAGCCTCTGTAGCAAAACTTGTCAACTGTAAAACCGTTATGTCCTTTGGTAACTTCTTGATATCGTCTTCACCAATTATAAAGGAATCTCGGCAACTCGGACACTGAATCTTAACAGCTGTTGGCAAATGTGACCGGTAGGCTGAGGTAAGCTTTGAACGGAATTCGCATTCTACTCGGAACATTTCTAAGAGACACGATTGACAAAATGTATGATGACATGGAAGCATTTTTGGGACATGCATGTAGGGATCGAAATTATCCCGACATATAACACACTTCAAAAAAGTTTCTTCAAAATGGTCTTCATCCAGAATCAGTCTTCGTGTGTGGTCGTCTAATTTATCTCCTATAGACTTGTGATGGACTTCTTCGATTATTAGTTGTTCTGGAAATATAAAAAACTCAAATTATAGTTTCTGAAGTCAAGAAAAGGTCATTGTGATTATGTGTGAAAAAGAGACTGCATGGTGTAGTGTGTGAAAAAGAGACTGTACGTGTATTGTGTATTATCGCTAAATTAAATTGATGAACAGGGCATTGTTCCACAAAATTATCTTAGCTTAAGTTAATTTAATTACCATGACAACACCTTTAGTACTAGTCCCCATCACAATTACCATGAACTAAGGCTAGGTCAATTTGTGGAACGGCCTCTTGTCTCAATAGTTTACGTATAACCATCTAAGGCATTTGATTCAGAATCAATTAGTATTTCACGGTAAGCAGATTATGTGAACGATAATAATTACTCGATGAGGCAAATCCCCTATCCTATTGGTGGTTGGTGAGAAATGTATGTGTGTTGGTATTCCTTTAGCCAAGGAATACCCCCAGCAGATTTATTGGGGTGTCTTTATCTATATTTTTACAAAAGTTTCTTTTAGCACTATGGTTTGCCTCCTGTACTTGATTGGTACATTGTCAATCTGTGTTGATATTAGCACCAAGGTTAGCTCCATTAATTTTTCAGCTGACACGCCATCAAATGAGTAAAATAAAGTTAATTAAGAGCAGGAACCCGATCGAACAATTCACCAGGTACCAGACACCATTGACTCCCGTGCTATAAATACAAAACAATATTTATATGTTAGAAGCCTTTTTGACTACTCTTCTGTATTTAATTCATTCATTCTCTGCGATGGAGAAAAGGTAATGCCTCGAGGGAAAGGGGCGAGGGGGGTAGGGGAAATTTGTTTTTTCGCTCACCTTTTTCTGGCTCCTCGTGTATAGTTTCCTGGACACTAGAAAGTACTTCGCTAGTTGTAAACCCTGACGTCCGGCTCATTGTGATGCCGTCTGAGCTTGTGTTACTGTTTGTCATCATTGACGAGGATTCCCTCATACTTATACCAACCGTGGAATACATGGCGGAGGGTGTGCTTCTAACAACTGTCTTCAAACCCAGGAATTCGGAAAAATATCACTGTAAGAGACAGAAAACAAACTTGTTATTCAAACAGTGTATACATTTCTAAAAATGTAAAACCTGGAATGGGGGGAAATAACATCACTGCTAACAACACACAAAAGCAACTGACAGGTTGCTAAAAATAACATCGACCATGAACACTCTAAACCTGGACAGTCGCAAAGCAAAAACGTCCTAAAACGCCAAATAATTTGGTTCAAGATTACTATCTCTGACGAGTGTTGGCTGATACAATGGAATTAGAGAGTTAACATTTATGTGTGGCGTGTCGGAAGGTAATTAGGAAACAATCCAGGCGTCACTCCATGAAACTGGAAAGACTTTTAGCATGAATGCACGCACAACGAGTAAGAGACGAAAATTGTTTCCGAACGAATAAACACAACATTACAATGTTAATATGTATGCGGAAAACTTTTGAAAAGTCAACATCCAAAACGAGTGGAGTGTGAATACTGTGCATTAACTACAGGAACAAAGAGACAAGAAAATTTGTTTTACAAAAGTGTAACCAAATCTGACTTGAACTTGACATCAACAAAAACATAGAGCTTTCAATTTGCAATCATCGCACACCAACATTGTTAGATATATGGACGCAAATACAGTTTCACAATGTCAAACGACGTTACAAAATAGATGGTATTAAATATCACTATACCCAATGTCTGAAATCAGTTTAAACAATATTTAGATTCGGAAAAATATTATTCCGTTGCAGCAGCCTAAGTATAGCCTATAGAGTGCCAAAAGTCCAAATGCCTTCCCAAAATGTTTCGAAAGATTATTTCAATTAACTCATTTGAACGTTATTCATTATTACAAATTCCACACGACTATCCAAGCAAATGTTGGCAAAAATATATAACTGCTTAAACAATCTGTGCTGGTAAATGTACATATTAAGACTCTCTTTTCGATGGACCAGTCTTCACTGCACGGATACTAGTCCTATAATAGGAAGCACAGAACCTACGCCTTTTGCAAAGAAACAGAGAAGTCTAAGTTAAAATAGGAAAACGTCTTAAAAGGTCATTGATGTAGAATTGGACACCTGCGGCCAACCAAGGTAACTTAGATACACGTTAAAGACAACCACTTCAAGCAAGAGTAAATCCACAAAAATGACTTAAACTATTGCTCGTTTAAATTCCATGGGTTATTTATGAACACTTCACAATATTTTGAAGCTGACAAATATACCTATATCTGGCGCGATGGAGTCCCGTATACAGCAAACAATTGACCAATATGTTGATTCTTAGCAATTGGGCTAGGGCCTGGTTTATCCCAGCATGCATCTGTACGATTGTTTCGCGGTTTCCTGGTTAATAAAAACACATCATTCGCTACAGCTACTTTCCTCTCGAATCTCGGTTACGAGCGGACATAAGGTAATTATAACCACATCAAAGATATGTTACGTATCACTTGTGCATTTCCTTTGGCTGATAACATTCTATCATTGAACCTATTATACTCGTTAAAATCCTGTCACTATTAAAACTTTTGTAATTTCCACACGGAGATTGTCAAGAAATTCCGCTGCCAGACAGACACTTAACTACAAATCCACAAGACAAGCATGTCTTTAACTACTGTGTCGAAACACTAGTTTTAAAGAATTGTTGATGTCAGCTCTAAAAGCTTGTCATACTAACATATATAAATATTCTATGTCGAGGTCTACACTCTAAAAGCTTGTCATACTTACATATATAAATATTCTATGTCGATGTCTACACTCTACAGTCTAAAGTACAAATGACAACGAAGGAAAAACATAAGTCACGCATGAGCAAAAAATGTGGGATGTAAAGGAGCCTCCACACAGAGTTACATTGTTCGAAGAGAACTCGACCACTACATATCTAGTATAGCAAGAGTGATTTTTTACGAAAACTATCCATGCCTCGAGATTGAAATAATTATCATTGTTTATGACTAATGTTAAAATTAACACTTATGTGTACATTTTGAAGCTTAAGTTTTTTTCGACATGTAACCCGTCTAACCCCTATATTTAGAATATATACCTATATATTAATATGCATATATATTTATTTATAACCCTTATTTGTTTAGAAAACATCAGATGGCTAAAATAAACTGCTGTTAACCAACCCGTGTTAACCTAATGATAAATTACTTATTATTTCTTTAAGCGAAACTGACAGCCTAAGATTCGTTTACTCATAAAAATTATTTTAAAGAGATATTGTGTTTAAGACCAAACCCCCTTGAGGCGCCGGTGAGCTGAAGAAGGTACGAAGTCAGAAATGTTGTCGAACTTGTAAATCCGCTTTAAGAATAACCCAAACCTTATTCTTATGATTAAGTTCATAAAAATTCAAATCCATCAGCCACGTGTACAGTAGGCCCTTCCTTTATCAAAGAACATAGGATACATGTATCTTTATAGATACCTAAACCCATATATAGTTTTGCTTTTGCATATTCAAGGAAAAAAACTTAGTCAATTGCAGCTTCTCCCAATGTGGCATAGTAACTAGTATTAAAAACTGTTCGTTGTTGTACTGAGGGACTTCCTGAAAGCTATCTAAGACTACATTGATGTTGATTTTAATTGCCATGGTTACTGGTATTAACAACTGTTGATTTTAATTCTACTGATAGATTTGCCCCAAAGCTACATAAGACTATTATGATGTTTGATCTTTATTACCAGGGTTACCATTATTAAAAACTGTTTTTTGTGTACTGTTGGTTTTTTGGAAACGATTTAAGACTATATTGGTGCAGATTTTAGTTCCATGGTTACCAGTATTAAAACTGTATTTTTTTTGTCTGTACTGACAGATTTCCGGAAAGCAATCTACGACTATTGATGATTTTAACTGCCATGGTTACCAGCATTTAGAAATGTTTTGTTTGGAAGCCATCTTAGTCTATTGCGATTGATTTAAATTACCATGGATACCAAACTGACAGAGTATCTGAAAGCGACATAAGACTTTTGCTGTTGATTTAAATAGCCAAGGTAAAAAGCAATGAAATAATTGTTGGTTTGTTCACAACAAATTAGCTAAAAGACGTAGATATTTCAATAGATGCCTCAATACAAAGTGTCTTTTGACAGTTTCAAATTTTAAAACTAGAAAAACTTTTATGATTATGATCCTGGACATGCAACCTTTTTATATTCACCAAATACTCCACGTGAAAACGAGACAGGACGAACAAGTACACTGTGAACTCACGTGTTCATTCTGGACCTTATTAAGTAGAGTATTTGTACCTTTGAGTCCATGACCCACAACTTAGTTTCTAAAATCGTTTTACTATTTTGGGATATAAATAAACTATAACTATTCTTACAAATACAACTAAAAACACACCCTATAATTATCCCAGTGGGACTTCGACATTTGTCATATACTTTCCCCCAAAACAGCCACGCAGAGCTTACAATATATAGCGCCAAACACAGAATGGAACAGTTTGCTGTTCAAAACTGAATTAATGGGTTTTTTTGTTTGTAGGTCTCCAGTCCAGGTACCTCAACGTCCACATCTATTTGAAACGATTTGTTAAAGATTGAAAATTATCACAGCGAGAATATAATATTTATTTTTTCACAAATAGCAGAAAAGAATTGAACGAACTGAACCAATTATATTTTAAACCCTTATTTTAAATTTGGAGAATAATTGTCACAGCACGAGCTCAATTTTTTTTTAATATTGCCTCAAAATTAGATTAATATTCAGTAGGTCGCTTATTTTATGTGAAATAAGACTTTTCCATTCAACAGTATAACTGGCTGAAGGACTTTCAAGCTTAAGTCCGTGCTCAGGCTTGCAATGTCTTTTCTTTCTTATCCTTTCTTTCTTATATACGTTTAATATCACACCACAGCGCTTCAAATACCAGTATGTCCGAAACCTACATTCTACAAAGCGTTGTATTATATTTCTAACCTTATTCTGAAAAGTAATTTGACATATTTCAAACCAGGTGTCGTCAAAGAGCTAATCGAAAGGCAAGACTACATGCCTGTCAAATCGATTAACATCGAGAATGGGTATAACCTGGAAACAGGTCAGTGCGCGATTTTAAGGTTAATTCTTTTAATGCTAGGGAAGACCCACCCATTGAAACCAAGCTCCGAGACCCAACATGTTCCAAATGACCCAAACCACTTACAAATTCTCCCTGGTGACCTTTCAATAGACCTACTCGAGATCCACAAAAGCAAATATGTTCACGGACAAAAACGAATGGTAAAAATGATCACATACATGAGGCATTTTACACACGTCTGAAGTTATCAAAGATCAGCTGATAGGTATGCTTTCGACGAATTAAACGTTTGATGGCAAATTTACAACCACTACTAGCTTATGGCTTGTCCCCTCCCCGAACACTTCAAGGTCAAAACTCAGTCCACACTTAAAGTGTTTTTGGTTGAACCACATTAACAACCACAAGTGAATAAAAGCAAAGATTGTAAGATAATGAAGTTTGGTAAATTGGGGAAGGGGTGGGGGCGCAGTTAATTGCATTGTTATCTTTTATTTATATACCCGACGGTGCCAGTTATATTGGTCAAGAAGCAAAGCGTAAAGACAGATATTGTACGTTAGTTTAAAGTTACAACAAATTCTACTTTAGAACATTTTACAGAATGAGATCAGAACGGGAATCGAACCAAATCGGCAGCAATAGAAACCATTGCGGCTCCTCAGATACCTTTCCAATTAAAACTGTGTCAAATATTCTCAGAGATGGTCTATAATTAAGATCGTTTTTACGGCCTTTTTGTGCTCATTATTGTTATAATAATCTATAAATAAACTTCCTTTAAAATCAGGACAAACTATTTATGAAAAACGGATTACAGTCAAAAGCTCTTAGCCACTATTTCCTCAATAATCTATTAAAACTTATTTTAACTGTGGCACGATTACCAGGAATATGTCATTTGCTTGTTCATTTATTTGTGTGATCGGTGTTCATTCTTGTAAACGGTAAATGACGACTTTTCAAAACAGGTAATTGTAGGCAAATAGGAAAGAAATCTCATTAGAAAACACCCAGCGGAATATCCCTTGTGTATATTTGGTCGAAATGCCGATACGTTGTCGGGGTTTCGGCAGCTCAAGGCATAGTTGGGTCTCGGCATGGTAATCATATGCAATTATAAAAATAATTTGTTATTTTATCTTCGTGTTGTTTGGCGGTATACCAATGTAAACGATCCTTTAAATGTGGAATATAGGCCCAAGAATTTACAGAATTTAAAACAGAATACACACTGAGTGTATACAGCATACGAGGGGAGTTTCTAATCCAAAAACCTGTGACCTCATTCCAGACGATCAAGGGATCAATTTATCAGACTTGAAGGCCTACGATTGATATTACGTCAAGTATCTTATGTACATAGCACTCCAGTAACTATCCAGTTTTCAAGGGCCAATTCAACTGTCACGTTTTAACCGTATTCGTTACATGTTGAGGGAATATTTGACTTGGTTATAGTGTTATGTATACCAGACGTTCGCATATCTTTGCGGTTAGCAATGGTCGTTCTCTTCAATCTTCTTGGACTGATCCATTTGAAGCCTTTTTAAATCTTCCTTATTTCAGATCCGATGTGTACAAAAATTGATTTGCTTATATAATATATCTTCTTTTTGGTCTTTTCTTATTCAAAACTTATCCAAGACTTCTTTATTTTTTATCAAAATCAAACGATATTTCGATTGATAGTGACCCTACTTTCAAGTCTTACTTATATATTGATATGCTAACCAATTTTCTAAACTTTAAAACTTTTGTTGAATTTACCAGTCACAGGTACAATCACTAGCAAAGCTCATTCTAATAAACGAGAACTGATGCTCTGATACATTCTTATCATATCAATTATGTCACCCCTAAACAGGCAAAACACTGTATAGATGGCAACCTCTCATTTATTTTGAGAAGTTGCCATCCATATAGTATTTTGCCTTTTTAGGTAATCAACTTCTAAATGCCATTCAAATGTGTTATATAATTCCTAAATGTTACAACATTTCCATTTAACTGAAGACCACTGCCTCCAGCCCCTCCCCACCCTTACATATACAAATCAGTTTTGTTACTATGTTTTAAAGAAACATAAAACTCGGCTTCGTCAACATTTCGGAAGTAGCTAGGACCCACCTATTTTAATTATTGTTTTGTCTGTTATTCCCGAAATCCTTCTTTTGAAGAATAAATCAACTGTTGAAAGGAAGCCGTTAAAAATTCTATTTGAAGCTTTAGAGGTGTTCACGGAATCGACATAAAGCGTTAAGAAACTAACTCTACGATTATGATGAAATTATATATCCCTGGTCAAAAATCTGTATTTGTTGGTTAGTATGATTGGATTTAGCCTTAGGCCTTAATATCAGTACAGCTATTCTTGAATCTAATGGTGTAGCTTTATGTGAAACAGTAGACGTGTGCTGCATAGCGAGAAAACTCAATTAGCACAAGTTTCAAGGTTGTGAAATACTGTTAACAGCCCAGACTTGAACATGACATTTCGTGAATAGACGTTGCCGAATCTAGACCCGGTCTGACATTTTACATCAACCGGTGACATTTTAAAACGTTTAAGTTGAAAGCTTTTGGTGTGTCGATTACAGCAAGAAGACCTAAATAGCAGCTCTGCATTGCCATGTTCTAATACTGCAGTGTGGTTGGCACTCTGCGGTGTTACACGTGGGACATTCCTGAATCTACATCACCATTCACCTCTACAACACCGAGCTACATCCTGAAAGTATTTGAGAATGTTGGGTGTCTTTTTGTCTGCAGAAATCACGGTCGCATGTTATACATCTTAAACGCATCTTTAATTGTCTTCACGGCATTTGCAAAAGCTTGCCGTGTGCAACAGACTATAGTAAAAAAGAAAAGCACGACTCGTGCAAGCTTAGTTGAATTCTTAATGTTTGATTAAGCTGTTTGTACCTTTCAGCTGTGTTAGGTAACATTTAGGGCAGCAAATATTGACAGTACACATGTCTGCAAGTCATCGCAATAGATAAAGAACCGCTCGAGACTTTCTTTACTTTTCTAGAATGACTCAAGTTTTTACAAAATATCAACCTTGAATCTAATTTATTTTTCTTACATTACCAACACTGGCTCAGAGATGCCGATTACCTCATTAAAACCGATGAATCATATAGACAGACAGACAGACAGACAGACAGACAGACAGACAGACAGACAATCTGTCCGAGAGTAGCTTTTTTACTAAATAGACATACCTTTTTAATAAGGAATAAGGATTCTTCAAAACGCCAAGATATATTATATGTGTATCAGGCAAACCTAGATGTAAATACGGTTATGCTTACTACTAGAAACGATGTGTTTATAGCTTTACGCAATGTTTAGTAATTTGCCATATATGATGACTGCCAGTACAGTAACGAAAGCAACCCATGTGCTCTCTACGGCATTGGCATTAAAGATTATTTTGACAAGATAAAGGACAATCTCACGCGTGCTAGATGTTGCAATAATACTCAGTTTGCAATTTACAGTGTAAGTCACCTCACTAATTCGGAGTCATGTGTTGTGTCCACCACCTTTTTTAAATGTGTTCACTCTTGGCATGCCATAGCAATCTTATAAAAAAAATTAACAGACCAAATGTCTTTGATGACCATTTCTTATGGCATCGTGTCGTCATGACAACGTAAGCTAAGATCGCTTCATAAACGGGCCCGAGGTTTGTGTTCTTAAGAAAAACAGACCGATCGAATAGAGTCTTCATATTGCTATTTTGGAAGACCCATTTATTGGTTTCCGACACAAAATAGCATTTTGAAACGTTTCGCCATAAGATCGACGTTATTTGACATTAGTTTTTCATAAATGTAACTTTATTTTGGGTAAAAGGTCAATCAAGCAGTGCAAAATTCAAATGATTGGCTGGCTTCATATTTTATGAAGAGCAATTTTTAGGTTTTCTGAGAAAACATTACGGTACAGTACACACCTGTACATTTGTATAATCGTATTAACTGGCACGCAAAACCTTTATTACATTCCCAGTTAGATCATAAACAAAGGCAATACGCCACCTATCTTTATCAACTCAAAGGGGCTTAACTATACTAAATCAACCTATAAGCCGTAATCTTGTTTTCTTCTTACGTCATTAGCAACTTAAGACTTTTTTAACCCACTCATTTAAGTCGCTATATTGGCCTCTTGTTTTCTCTATGCAAATTGGTATGCAGGACGTGTTCACACAGGGAGAATAACATACAATTTACTCCCACTGAAAAACTTTGAAGCCTTGTAAAATGTATATGATCTCGAGGACTTGAGGTACTTTAATGGCTTTATCTAAATCATATTATCAGGGCGTATAAATGCACACAAAATTTCTGAATCGCATCGACTATATACTGGATTATACTGTTGTCATTTGGACAGGTTGTTTTGAACCGCTTTTCCCATTGTTAACCTTTTTTGTAAGTTTTTGAGTAACAGATTCGCATACAACATCAACATAAGAAATTCGAAAGAAATTTTGGGGATAGATTTCATTCTTGCACGAATTAAACACGCCGGACACTCAGTAAAAGAGTCAGTGGTGGCGAAATGGCCATAGATACACAGAGGGGTGAACATCCAAGTTCATTTAGTTTTGTGGAAAATAAATAGAAGGTTTAGAATGGAGCGAGCAGTTCAAAACGATATGACTGGGTGTCTCCAACTGACAACTTGACGATATAGCTAATGTCCTCTTAGATCGATTGATTGATTGATTGATTGGAGTTTTACGCCGTTCTTAAGGGTATTTCACTTATATGACGGTGGTGAGTTCCGACAATAATTGGCACTAGCACGACCATCAAATATGAGATGTTTTGATACAGCTAGAAAGCTAATTTACCACCAGTGCCAAGAAAAGAAAGCATAGTTTCTCTTCAAACAAACTGCCCTTAACAAGAGGGCGTGTCCTCTTAGATCAGTCAGTGCAATATATTGACATTTTGATTGTTGCCTTGTCTCATAATGGTCTAACGTCATTCCCAATTGTAGCCTACTTCTATCACGCATATGGCAACGTTTAAATTACCCTCGCCAAAGCCAGAAAATCAGAGAGAAATCTCGTAAAAAAAAAGTGTATACAAAATGTAAAAAAATATATTAAACAGTACAGTAAATGGAACTGATAACCTGTCCTGTTACAAACAACAACGACACACTGGTCCATGTCAATAAAACCACCCAGCATGGGTCAAAAAGTGTGTTATATTCTCGCTATACAAGACTTTTTGAATAGTTTCTTTCTTAAATTTATGCATGACATCACGTTCACGAATGGCTTTACATTATTTGCTATACATGTTTATAAGGTGAGGATAGGTCTTTTTCTATTCCCATTTAACAGGAGGATGGGTATTCTAAAAACCGGATCACAATTATTTCCGGATAATAAAAAAGTCACTCGTCGCTTCGTCACAATACCTCGATTAAGTCATCCGAAACAATGACCTACATAAACGTCTTCTACAATTGTGAAACAATAAGACCTGTCATATCTTTGACTCTATGTATTCGGGTTCTTCTGTTCTTACTTAAAAAATAAATAAATAATAAGAAGAAATTGAAGTAGACCATAAAGTGTAATTATTGATGAATACCAACTGGTATCAATACCGCTGTTGAAAAGTCTCACACTGTCCTACCATCCAGTCAATTCTAATAAATGTATTCAGCATAAAGTGAAAAAAGGAAAACACAACGTCATGTTATTTTTATCCCTTCACGTCATCAAAATCTCGGTTTTTGTTTAACACGTGTTTAGGGCTACTTCAACCCAATGGTCCTAATGGGTGATGGGGTATACATTGCAAGGCACTTGGGATAGACAATGGTCGATAAAACGACTATCGTTTCAAACGGAGTGGAGAGTCCGGAGACTAAGACGAAGTGTCGAATTAAACAGTTCAGGATATTTGATCTTAGTCTAAGTTGATCTTAATTACCATGACAACCCAATATCTTCAGAACTGGTTGCGTTCACAATTAAGATGAGTCTAAGATCACCCTGTAGAACAGGTCCCAAGATATAACAACATCAAACCTGTGGAATTGGACCAATGACTGTCAGGAACTGGGGAGCAGCAATCTACAATATACACGGGTTTATAGTCTGGGGCAGGACAGTCAACTGCAATTTGTAATAAAATTATAAGGACAAATACATTGCTTCACATTACATTGCTCCATGTTTCAACAACCGAAGCGACATGTCGAAACTTTCAGGATTGATATGTAGGCTACATTATATCTTGAGAGATTTACTCAGATATGCATTATCTTGCAAACGTAGTTTTCATTATGCCTATTGTGTAAAAGGATTGTACAGTGTATACAACAGGAATAATAATTACCCATCTAACTGTCTAAGATAACAAACTAAAGCGTCATACAAAAAACAAAGTGCCGAGCAAATATAAAGAGTCAAGCAAAAATGAAGTGCCAAAGAGCTAATTAATGATTTTAACAATGCTAAATCTGTCAAAGGAACTCAAATAACACATGATATAAACATCAGCCAATTTTGTGTTTGTTTGACGTCGAACTTACGGTTATTTCACTTATAATATGCCGCCGTTCTTACGCATTGGGTGAAGGAAATCCTTCTAGACCCAACGACCAATCGACGTCGTGTTGCCGCGTAGCTCTTAGAACACCAGGACAACTACCTTTCCTCCCCAGCCGTCGTTCAGAAAACTCTGATAACGGCTCGTTCTAAATCTTTGATAGTGTTTGTTTGATTGATTGATTCGGGTTTAATGCAGTACTTATTTCGCTATATAATGACGGCGTGTCAGTCCAATAGGTTAAGGAAGCCACCTTCGGCGTCACAGGCAACAAACAAAGACAGGACAGGACAATCACAGACCGTGATACAAAGACATCATAAACTGTTGGACCCAGAAATGATCACATGGCACCAGAAAACGAGAAACAGTGCAGTACAAATAACCATCAACAGAAAATGCTACTACTGTTAATTATTCCTTGATTGCAAAACAATTGATGACATATAAATGTTATAATTAAGTATATATAAAGCCTGTCTCGATCAATGTCACAAAGAGATTAAGGGGGCCTTATGTCTGTGCGATTTGTAAGACGATGAGAACAGCTTAATTAATTCACAGACATATATATCAAGAATACGTAATTTTAAATTTGCATTTTCCAACTGTCCAGTGATATATTCTCACGATACGCAGCCATTGGGTCGCATACAATTAAACCTTCTAGTGCATAAAGGATGCATTCCATCTAAACTGTAGCAAATCATAAAATAACGGTTGTGTAAAAACAAAAGAATCGGGTATTAACAAAGTGACATTTAGAATCCCATCTAACTGTGTATTTCATATAAGTATTAATCTCGCAAGAATAATAAATGTATCCAAAATGATATATCCGATTATTCAATGACAAGCCGAAGAATTCAATTCATTATGTTCAGGGTTGACAATGAATTGAAACCAACCATGCCAGGAATATGCCGTCTTGATGATGGCTTTATGAGGAAGCCGAAATATAGAATACCAAAAATGACTTCAGTTTTCAGAGTTCTATTTTATTGTTCATTTTGGAGTACTTCTTAACAGTTTAACTGCAATTCCCGCATGCTGAGAGGAGCTGTCTTGGACACTGCTGTATAATTGCATGGAGCACGTTGCTCTAAAACAATTTGCCATACTTAATTTGTTATTAGTTATTTCTAGAGGTAAATGCTATACCACTTTGTCTTTTAACATTTAGACGATTTAGCGTTAAGCTATACTCATAATAATTTTATTGTAATAAAACAATGATTGGCAACACTGAATAAACTTTATGAAATACCAACGTTAAATTATTTTGACTTAGATGATATTTGATTCACTGCGTCTGTCTTTATCTTCAAAGAAAACAATGAGATAAGCGCTATATAAAGCCTAACACGTGCTTTACCGTCAACATGTCATAGGAGTGAAGAATAGGTTTGATGGCATTTGTATAATGTTTAGAACTATACGTGTATATATAATAGTCTTAAATTATCCATAATGACATAATTACCGACTTAAAAGTTCGTGTGTGTCAAGTGTCACATTTATATACGGTATGTACCTCTCCGGGTATTATTACACAAGTCACATGGTCTACCGTTTGAACACAATAACGGTTATAAATTGCGTTATTAACACAGTAACCACAAATCATATCATATTGACATATAACAGACATTATACCGCTGGTGTACTATACGCTTTATAGTTACCATGATAGTTTACGACTGAAGTTAAACTTAAATAGAATTACTTATTGACCATACTTAGGTATTTGGATACCAGATTGACTGGTACTTTACGACACACAGTCCGTTAAGGTCCAGGGTCATGTGATCGTTATAAACCACGACAAACAAACTATACAGATTCACTCTATCTCAATATTTCGCTTATTAGTATACCATGCACTTTCACTTATAAAAGTACAGAGATACAGACTCTACCGACTGATATATATATACGTTACACAAAATATCGATTTGTTTGTGTGTTAATGACTTGAAAATGGAAGTCAAAATTATACTTATGTAATTTTTTTTTCAGTAATCACATTCATGTGATTGTACTACCTTCAAGACACATGAACATGGATACATTAGGTTACCTTCAGGCTTAATGCATTACCCATATTCAACGAAAAAATAGGCCACTTAAATGAAAGAATCCTATTATAGTTATCAGCACTCATGATTGATC